>JACXSJ010002185.1:0-53756 GCA_014851325.1 Pentalonia nigronervosa | reverse complement strand
TTTTTTAACTCGATAGTAAAAACTAGTCGGTGTAATACGTATGTAACTACCGAAAGAAAACTATCGAATGTATTACTCGATAGTTTTTAAAAACAATCGATGAATAATAATATCTATTCAATTGAAAAATCACTCGGTAGTTTTTGAAACTATCGATAGACAATCGATAGTTAAAACTAGTCGGTTGCGCCCATCACGATTGTCAACCTAATTCACATATTGTTTCGGCGTCGCACGATCTTGTGAATGTGTAGTAGTGGAAATGGTTATTAGTGTGAGAGAACCTTCTCTATTACCCCCCTTAACCAAACAGGTTTATTACGATCATGAAACGCTGTGCGAAAGTTGTATTTATAAACATCGTGTTTATTTACGAAATCACAAATTATTAAAATTATCTTGACAATAGTCAATATTACTATTGGTTACTAAATACAGCATAAACATATAATATACTTATTTACTGTTGTTGAGTACGCGCTTTGTGGCATATGGGTTGTTGACTTTTTTACTTGTTATATCTACACAGTTATGCGTCTCATACTCTTATTCCAATAATTAATTAAATTTAATATTTATACAATATAATTTATTATTGATAAAAATACAATGAACAAAAAATATGGGTAAAAATCAAAAATAGTGACAGCTTATAGAAAAAAAAAGGTGGAAAAATTACACGGTAAGTGAATATTGAAAATACCTATCATATTATAGACGCGGGAACGCAGCCAATGAAGTTGAAAATATTATATCTAAATAAAGTACCTAATTTAAATTATATTTATGATTGTAATATTATACATTTGATATAAATTTATATTTTAGTAAATTGATAACCATTAACTCATCTGAAGAATCATGTTCCACAAATAATGCCATGTATGTTCAAGAGACTCCAAAATCGAAAAAAAATATTAGATGATGTATCTTCAACGAGTTGCGGAGTAAAAGAAAAATTATATGAAACCAACTCCAACATTAAAGAAGAAAGGTAAAATTTTTTTCTGTTGAAAATTACTTTCTTGATACTTTTCACATTAGAAGTACATTTTATATTTAGATCAATTTTAAATGACCGAAGTATAATTAATATTGCCTATTTTTTTGAAGAAATATCTAAAATAAATCATCAACCATTTGATTGTACTTTTAAAAATTTGGTTTTTGTCAGAGAGAGGAGAAATGATTTGTATAGTGAATATTTGCTCAATTGTGCTATATGCCATAAAAAAGAAGTTATTGAATCCGAAGATCCAAGTGCATCATTAATGGACGTTAATACAACAGCTGTAACAGCATCAGTAAATTCTGGGCAAGATTTCGTACAGTTGGAAATATTTTTAGCTCTATTGAATATGCCAAATATGAGCAATAAATTATACCAAAAACTACACGAAAAAGTTGAACAATTTACACATAATACTACTTAGGTTTCAATGTCTTGTGTAGCTGAAGAGGAGACTAAATTAGCTATAGATAACGGCGATATGAATGAAAAGAGTTCCTATGATCACAGTTATAGCTGATAGAGCTTGGTTTAAAAGAAGTTATAGGAAAAACTATAATGCCTTATCAGGTATAGTAAATAGAAAATACGAATAATATTATACATTTTTATATTATATTTTAGGGGGGGGGGGTCAAAAGTAAAAATTATTCTAGAACATTTTACACAAAATCATTTTTTGACAAAATCGATATTGTTTTTTGAAGGTGTGTTACCTTGGAACCGCCACTTACTAAATATATAATAAAAATAATATAAAATTATGTGATATCGTTTATAACCATTTGTAACCACTAAAAAAAATTTGCAACCCACCCACGTCCGCTCAAATCACAGTTTTTGTGTGGCGGGGATGTGGTAACGTCACTACAACCCCGCCATTACAGAAGTTCGACTCACGGGTAACTGAAACCTGGTGGAAATTATGTAATATCGTTTGTAATCATTTGTAACAACCAAAAAAAATTTGTAACCCACCCATATCCGCTCAAATCACAGTTTTTGTGTGACGGGGTTATAATGACGTTATCACAGCCCCGCCACACAAAAACTATGATTTGAGCGAATATGAGTGGGTTACAAATTTTTTTTTAGTAATTACAAATGATTACAAATGATATTACATAATTTTACATTATTTTTATTATATATTTAGTAAGTGGCGGGGCCAAGGTAACACATCTGTTTTTTGATTCAACTCAAAAATTAATAACCGTAGATATATGAAATTTTCACCAAATATTTGTATTAATATTTTCTATACACTATATAATTTTCAAAATATATTTTGTTTATTTCTTTGAGCAATATAAATAGAAAATAATATGCCTAAAAAGGCATAAGAAAATTTCGATTGTTATTAGTTTTTTTTAAATTATTGTGGATAAAAATTTATTGTTCAGTCAAAAAATTTGAAAAAGTAATACAAGATTTCTCATAAGTAGATTTTAATGAAATAAAAAAAAATAAACATAAATCCATAGTAATTCTTTATGAACTTCTGACGTCGGCATTTTGACAAATTTGGCCAAATTACAAAAATTGCATATTATTTTGAGTTAAAAATTATAAAAAAACTTTTTTTTATAATAAAGATTTAAAAATAAGTAATACAAGAATCCTTATCAGTTTTTATCTACCTTTAAAAACAGCAAAAAAAGGTCGGCAAATGGGTACCGCTCTGCTGTACAGTAGGTGTCGAGTGGGTTACTTTCATGGATGTATTAAATTTGTATTCAATGATAGAAATCATTGTCTACGAAAAACGAGTCTGAGCAAAGACGGCCTGTCAGCCTACATAACTATAAGTGTACCTTTTTAAGATATATTGCTATTAACATTTTTAATCACAAAATAATTTAAAAATGTTCAATGATGAATTTCAGTCAAAATTTAAATACTTAAATCGAAATTTAAATGCTTATAAAAAAAAATTGTGCCTATGTATTTTTATTATTTTTGATCTAATATTTTAACATCTTATGAAGAATTTTGCATTAAATTTTCATGAAATTTGACCCAATGAAATTTTTTTATCGATATTTAAAGAAAAAAATTTGAAAAAATCAAAAATATCTTAAGCCTGCAATTAGTGGAAAAATTGTCAAAATATCTTAAAAAAATTTTGGTGTATAAAAAATGGTAATCTAAACATTTTGTGAAAAATTCAAACGTCTACAGTCATTTCTTTTTGAATTACAACAAAATAAAAGAGTCATTCCCTTAGAAATCAGTACTTTACGGTATTTTGTCTAATTTCAAACGCTCATAAAAAATTAGTTTGAATTTCTGATAAACTTTTTCTATTTTAGAAAGATAGAAAAACTTATAGAGAATGTTGTATTGAATTTTGAAATCTTAGATTTAAATAAAAAAAATTTTATGAATTTCCTAATTAAAAAAAAACTGCAAATTTTCGTGATTTTTACATATTTTGTCGAAATTTTAACTTAAGACGCTTATAAAAAAACTATTGGAAGTTTACGTTTAACTTTTTTTTTTAATTTTCACTTACAAGTTATGAAGAGCCTTGTATTAAATTTACAAGTTTTTTGACCGATTAAAAAAATTCTTATTTATAATAATGACAAATAAAAAAATATATAACATTATAAAATCAATGCATTCATCGCCTCGCTCAGAATTTAAAATTATCGGAAAGTCGAATTGATTTTTTTACGAACGATTGAAGTTCAAAATGTATACAACATTGGATATTCACTAGTAATTTTTTTTTTTTTTTGTTTGTAAATTAGTTATTTTTTAATCTAGAGTTGTATTATTGAAGCAAAAACTAAAAAAGTCCTTATTTTGGGAGTTCGAAACAAATATTGTTCAATATGTGTAAAATCTCAAAAAGACCTCCTCAATAAACCTACTGTAAGCCATCAGTGTTTTAGAAATTGGGATAATGCATCGACGGGCGTGAAATCTAATATAATTTTCGAAGGGTTCAAACAAAGTATTGGCATGCACAATATAATATACCACAAACTGATTGGCGACGGTGATAGTTCCGTTACAAAAAAAATTGAGTATAACAAAACTTTATGGTCCAAACTGTCCAGTAAAAAAAATTGAATGTAAAAATCATATATTACGGAAATTTATGAATTGAATAACCGACATAGCGGAAAAAAGAAAATGTTCCAGTAGTATAGTTGTACTAGGAGTTCTGAGACAAATTATTAAAAGACAACAAACTTAGACTACGGTGAATATAATATATATATATATTTATATATTTATCATTAATACATGAAAGTAGATTTATTGTATTAATTTTATTGATTTTATTTAGGTATGGTATTTTTAAAGCTATTGACCATTGAAAAAATATGGACAACATAACTATAAATCAAAAATCTAAATTTTTAAAAGGAGATATAGATAATGGATCGTATCATGTATTTTGTTGTCATGACAATTGCGACTCGTCAGTAAAAAATATGTTAAAAATGTTTATACATTAAAATAATTTTAATTTTAAAAATGGTTTTCAGATATTTTTGTAAAGCTGAAACTAATGTCCAAAACTATGTTCCGGAAATGGAGAAATATGGCTTATATAAGTGATATTTCTGCAGCCAAAAATTTAGTATATAATGCAAATATTCAAATTTACGATTTAAATAATAATTATGTAGAATCGTATAATAGTGTAATTGCCAAATTCGTAAGGGGGAAAAGAATAAATTATTCTTTGAGAGGTAATGATTAGAAATGTTATAGGTACATAGTTTAGGTAATTTATATCTGATGTATTATAAACTAATTTATAAATTCTTCATTATCTTCATTATCACTTCATTTCATAATTTTCAATAAATTTCTACATCTTGTATGACGGTAGTGTCCTTTTTTTTATTTTTGGACCTGACTACATACGTCAACTTTATAAAACTGCTACTAAACAAAGTCCAGGAAAATTTACAAAATTATATACATAAATAATTACTGAAAACAAACTTAACAGACTGCAAAACAATAAAAAATCTACATTCAACTTTGGACCATCTACCAGATTGATATAATTTGAAAATAATTTTCTATACATTTAAATTTTCTCTTATTTAATGTTTATGGTAATTGAAAATATCATAAAAAAAATATCTTTATTATATTATATTATTATAACTGAAATGAAATATCATTTTTTAGTTCACAAAATAATAAATTGAAATAATTTTTTGGACCCGATAAAAACTACGGAGATCTATGCGATAAGCTAGGTTATAGTGACCTACCGATTTCAGTGGAAGATTTAAAACAAAAACAAATTGATATTGTAAATAATTTAAAATTGATTATGCAGGAAATTAATTTATTAGAAAAAATGATTGTAGATCAAACTAAAAGCGATGATTGGTATAAAGGACGAAAATACCGCCTCACTGCTTCAAATTTCGGTCGAGTATGTGATTTAAGAAACAATACTCCAAGGATAAATACAATTAAATATATTTTATATGGTGAATTATTTACACCAACAACGGCACCAATGACGTAAGACTATAACTTAAATTAATAATCATATAAAAATAATAAATTGCTAAAATATTTGATTATTTATTTTAGTTATGGAATTCAATATGAACCAATGGAAAAAGACAAATTTGAAATGAAATATAATTTAAAAGTTCTACCAGCCGGTCTATTTATAGATGTAGAATATAATTTTTTGGCGAGTTTACCTGATGGATTAATAAGAGATAATGATATAGTGAAAATTAAATGTCCACCTAGTATTAAGGACATGACACCCAAAGAAAAGGTATTAGCTAAAAAAATAAAATTTCTCACAAATGATCAAGATGAAAACATTGAGTTGAAAAAAAACGATAATTATTACTATAAAATCTAGGGTTAACTTAGGTAACCAATAAAAAATCGTGCTATTTTATAGTATGGACACCAAAAGGTAAATATTTTGTTATTTGTATTTAGTAATTACAAATAATTAAAAAAATATGTTTTATAATATGCGATCCTTATACAATACCATTATATTATAGTTGATAAAAAAATATATTTATTTAAAAATCATTATCTTTAGATGAGATTAAATAATAATAATACACTTTTTACAGATATTTTTTCTGAAAAAAAATTGAACGCGATAATGAGTTTTGGAAAAATAAAATAGAAACTGAACTTGTTAATTTTTATAAAAATTATTTGTTGAAAGAAATAGTTAACTCTGAGATACTAATTTAAAAATCAGTTTATATACCATAAATTATTATTTTTTTTTACCTATTAGATACATATTTTTATTTTTATATATGTATAATAACCTAACAAGTGTATAGTAATAATATAATTAAGTTAAAATTTACATAATATGTTTGTAATTTTTATTTGTAAATAATAAGAAAATGCAAATACTAATAAAGGATTCAAATTTTAAATTATCAATGTAGCGATATTAAAATTCCAAAATCACAGGGCACGGAAGAAAACGAAACAGAGTGCCCGAATCGCCCGGGAATAGTAAGAATAATATTATTCTATTCCGTAGGGCGTAGACCATACTAATTAACAAATAAATAATAAGTTATTTTTATATGCGTTGTAGGCATTGGTCTGTCGGTGACTTTACGGGAATATGGATAACTCATTGTCAATTGAATTATTTTCAGATAATTTTTTTTTTTTTTAATTGATAAATAACAATGTTCTACAGCCGCATTGATCTCGGATTTTTTATTTTATTTTAAATAATGATATAAAATAATTTATAAAAAAGCTTAAAAGTGTCTTTTTTAAAGACTTATTTAAAAGTTTGAGATTAAAATACTACAAAACTAAAATCGATGCGGGCTGTAGAATATTTCCCACTATAAATTAAAAAAAATTATATCAAATCTGATTGATTCTACGAGTCAGGATCATTATTCCCGTAAAGTGTGTTTTTGAAGACAAAATGGCATTGGCACCGGGCGTCTTTTAAAAAAATTGTATTCCTAGAATTATTTTATAATCTATATGAACATATATGATGGTATGCCATATGCTAGATAATAATTATTATAAATAATATTGGTGCAGAAATATAGTTAGATCACCGGTTCCCAAAATTTTTTTTCCACAGTATTCTTTTTTTGAGCCAATTTAGCCACGATAATGAAGTTTATTATTTTTATAGTATCATCCATTACATTTTTTCAAAGAAAAATGCATGGTTTTTATTGTCAGGCGTATCTGTGAAGTATACAATGACTACTACGAATTTCTTTCGATTTTTCCTTTATTTTAGCAATCATTCCAGCTATTGCTCCTACCATCGTCTTCACACCATCAGGTTAGGTACATCAGTACACACATCGCTGCAATTGGTCCATGGAATCTTATTTTGGGTAAAAAAAACCATCCAATAATTCTAAAATTTGAACCCCTGTCGTGTTTGATAAAAGTGGTCGACAAAATAAAAGGTTCTCTTCAAAATAATACATATTTTCGTAATAAACGAACACCAAAAAAAATAGCTAGACCTGCAATTTCAGTTGATTCATCTGTAGAGAAAATTTTCTGTATTTAATAATAGAGACAAGTGTTTTTTCTACATTTGTAGCTAAATCTGTTATTCGTCGTGCAACAGTATTGTTTGACAAAGAAATTGTAGACAAATGTTTTGCAAATTTTTCGTCAAGCATACAAGTTGCTATATCAATAAGACATGGTCTTATAAGGGTTTCGACAATAGTATAAACTTCTCCTTTTTGAGCAATGCAATAGCTCCTAAGTAAGAAGGTTTCAATGCATTTTCATTGTCGGTTTGAACGTGTGTTTTTATTTTGTTTTCGACAGCCAATAGTTCAGTGCGCTTTTGTTTAAAATAGTCAGTCATTTTTCCTTCATAATCCGGATGGGTCTTTTCCGGGATACGTGGAACTGTTAGGAAGAACTTTCAAAAAAATTACGCACCGTGGTTGGCAATCATAGTATCTGTGAATCCCATCTCTAAATAACATTCGTTATATTTACGTTTTTTGGTCGGGTTCATGAAGTCATTCGCATTTGATTTACGATGACGAACTACTTGACTACCATTTTCGTTATTGCTTCTCCCTTCTATGGAATGTGTACAATGAGATGCCTCTGTAACAGGCTTCTTACTAAAATTTCTACCTTTTAGCCAACGGTCCATGTTTGAAAAATAAAATAACACATAAGCATTTTAAATAATGCACGCACTAGATACGTAAATAACACAATGCGGCGAAACGATGTAAATTCACGCACACTACTGAAAGTAAAGAGCTCAAGTAGTTCCAAATAACACACTAATAAGTAATAGTTAATTAAATACATCGTCCAACATGATTAAATAATAAAGATACAATTAGTCAACAATCAACAATTATTTGTACCAATTTATTACCTATAAAAGCATATTTAGTAATAATATTATACTGATAAACGTCAAACCCAGTCTTTGGGCATATGATGTCTGATATTACATTTACGAATTCACTTATAAGGTTAAAATTAGAATGTCCAAAAAAACAATAAAAAGTATTACAATATTTGCTATAAAATCTTTATGAAAGCAATAAGAAAAAAAATTGTATACATTTCAAACTATCTGTTATGAACCGTAAACCACGGTACACAATTTGAGAACCGTTGAGTTAGATAGTTATCCTTTTCATGATAAGTTCGACCGCAGTATATGGCTGGTGACATATAATATGGCAATATAATACTATATACATAATAAAAATTAAAAATGCAAATTTGTAAATACCGGATTCAAGATTTATTTATACGCTATTATATTGTAATTATTGATACAGTAAAATATGTTTTATTAAAGTATAGTATTTTAGATCAAAATTAATGTCAAAGTAAAAAAATAAAATAAAATTATGCAACAATAAACACAAAACACTATAAAGTAATTAATATTTTGATGCATTTTTATCATTTCGAACTTTGTAGGTACTTTTAAAATTGTATTTTAATATTTTTAATGCCATCCATTCAAAAATTGTATACGATTCGTTTCGACGGGCTGTATGGATTGAGTTATTTTTAAGACGTGTTTCGATGTTCTGAAAACATTCTTTTCAATGACGACACACATAAAAAAAAATATTAAAACATACTATCATTTAATTTATTGCATTTTAAAGTTGTTCATATATGGACTATAACAAATCGCATTACATTTATCAGTAAAAAATAATTTCTCGTTTGTAGTCAGATAAAAATTGAAACATTTTTAATAAAATATTCTTATATGAAATTATTAGCCAGGTTTTTGAAGACATTATGGCTTTCACAGTTTTACGCCTTCGATATCTACATGACTGTATACACATATGACAAGTATAAAAGCAGAGTATAGACCGTAATCCACACAAAGATCGATATATATTTGTAATGCAAAAACAAAAGCTCTCTGACCTCGGACACGTCTGTTTTCCTTCGCAATGACTGCTGCTACCGACGGTGTTTTGGCTGTGGTGTATATATCGTGTATGAAATGTATTATACCTATACCATTGTATTTCTCTGTATTTTAACATAAATATTATGTTTTTGGACTGGATACAACTTTTTTTCTAACTGTAACTGATTTCGGGTAACGTTTTGTTTATAAATGGTTGTCATTGGTTACATAATAATTTGGTTACGTTTTTGTGCTATTCCGATTTTTAATTTAATAAATATAGATGAGGATATTAAGACTAAAGTGATGTATATATAGTTTGTTTTGGAAATTACTTGCTTAAAAGTAAGTACATTCTAGAAATTATGCGAATTCTAACACTAAACATCAGAATGATTTCTAATTCCTTGTTATTCCCCAAAAACATATTTATGATTCATAGATTTTTCTTGTAAAAGAAAAATATTGAAAGCGTGCTACTTTTTTTTTTTTTATTTCCGTTATCTTAGATTCTAAACGGAACAATACGAAACCGAACAGAACAGCATATAGTACAAATACGATGTACATATACAAAATATAAACATTTTTTGCAAACATATTATAACTTTACTATAGACACACTGCATCTGTAATAATTTAATACTTTTTATCAATATTCATATGTTGTGAATTTTCAATATGCCAGTTGTATCATGAAAATATACCGACCGTTTCTCGGTATTTACGAACCGAGTTCTAAGCCAAAGAGAATAATATCTGATAAAGAAAGAAAAAGAACGTGACACGATAAGAACATTATTACAATATAGCCCACATATACAGTTTTTTTATAATACAATTTTTTCTCGGTTTTAAGACCTCATAATAAACATTACGCAACAAAGCAACGAACCGCGTGCACAACAAAGGCTCTTTGATGGTTTATGCATGGAAACACGGCAAGCGAAACAATTCAATGATTTCAGATTTGCTGTTCTGTCTGACTCGGTTTACTTGCGACTTACTTATATTATTTATATTAGCTCATAATAAAGCGTGCAAATCTCAATAACAATTACACAGTTGTAGCAAACATAATAATATCTATAAAATGCGACGAAATACTTACATGTAGACCGATACGTCTGTATGAGAACGAACACGATTTAACGAGAATTTTAATTTAGAATCAGCTATATTTATAAAAGAGAAATGAGAAGAGTGTAATCAGGGAATTGATAATGGTTTTAAATTCTTCTAAGGATTTGGACAGTGATTGAATTGGATACGACCAGAAATTATCCGCTGTGACGTTGGCGTGCTCTCCCAGAGATCTGGGGTTATTTATATCATTAGGCTGACATTAGGTTGTCGTTTTATTGGGACCACTGGAGTTTCAGTTGAATGCTTAACTTCGATATGCTTTTATCATCGGTGTTAATAATACAGCGAATGTAGTATAAAATCCACATTTGATATATCGTCGAACGTCAAACGATTATTTTACTCGTCGTGCTCCTCTCTAAACGAGTAATACATTTTATTGCAGCGTAACCCATATACGAATAAAGGCTCAGAAATCAATTGAAAAAAAATCTGTTCATGATAATAAATCATCTCATTGATTGGTGTTTGAAATTCGATCGATCACTAATGAACACCGTACTAATCTAAGATTGCTGGATAGTAAAAAAAAATGTTTCCGCGAATAAAATCATTGAATGTACAATCGTTAAACCCGTGTTTGATAAAAGATAAACCGAATTCATCTTTTTTTTTTTTTTGTTTACCGCTAAATCCGATGAATGAGAAAAAAATTAATACTAACCACTTCATGATGCCGTGATCTTAATCATCTTGCAACATAGCGGAAAACGATTTTTCCAATAATCAATACATTCATTTCAAGTATATTGTACATCAATTACAAGAACTAATCAGATCATATAACTTATACAGTACAATGTACATTCTTCATCTATTATAAAAGGAGATTTACGAAATGTACGCCACTCTACTAGTCACGACTTGATTCTCTCGGGTCTCTCTGAAATTGGAATTGTTGTTTCGTGTTGTAAATACTGAAATCCTGAAATTTCAAATTACTTCACACGCGTATCGTGTTTGAACTTCAACGTTTACATATCTATATATAATTTATTATATTTATATATTTATACCTCTGGTGTTATCTACAACTATAACACCCGAATCGTCGGACATAATAATATTATATAAATGAACACACAACTGCACAAGAGATTACTATTAATTATCATCATGCACCTCGACGTGTCAAATGCACAAGTCGGCATCTGCAACACTGATGAATGCATTAAACTATTGTCAGACACTCCAGTTTTAAATGAGTTATGGGCTCGGAAAATTCAACAAAACGAGTGGCCTAGATTAATAACACAGCCCCGAATAATAAATACCGGACGCAACGGAAAAAAATTTAGTTTTACGTAGGAATACTATGCATTTTGAAAAATTAAGAATGTCCTCAGTAAAACTCATTATTATATTCGTGTCTTGAAACTAATCGTGTAAAGCCCTCCACCTGTGTTACTAGCGATCCACTTTTAAATGCACAATCGTCGTTGAAAACTAATTTGATCGGTTTCGAACGTGTCGCGTGTCCAGTGACCACGTGCCGAATCCAACACGTTTTGCTCCAACTCGGTAATCCTGGAAATCGACAAACTCAAACCAATTACCGTCTATTGGTGAGATAGTATCATTATTATTATTATTATTATTGTTGTTGTTGTTATTGTTGTGGCGAGCAATTCATGCACATCAGTTACCTATGTCATCAAACGCAATAATGTACGTTTTGCAAACCTTTCACAATCACATACGACGCGTAAGTATTCAAACAATACGTTCCATGCATATAATATTGTTATTACGATCGTGTTTACTAGGCGTGTGCAGTTCGCGGTGCACGGTTAAACCCGCTCAAGAGTTGCACGTGTACCCACGTCGGCACACGCGTCACTCGGAAAATTCCGGCGAAAACGGCGGAACGATAACAACGGTTTTAAACTCGTTACATTTGTTATTTTTTACGCATCCCCCGCCAATGTACGCTCAAAACACTGCAAAATATAATACGCGTGCACGTCTAGGTGTGTACCACGAAGCCGTTGTACGTCCGCGGTCCACTCACACTGCACAGGTGCAAGTGGCTGAGGCGACAGCAACTGGAGGAGCGGTCGCGTATGTGAACGTGCGGATCATAGATCACAATACAACCGCCACGGCACGTATATTATGTATACATACCGCTGCAGCTATGCCTCGCCTATAACTACACTATCCATGCATACAAATATTGTATACGTATTATATTACTATTTCTTCCATACGCGTGTATATTATAAGTATATGTATGCACGTTATTATGTATGATCGTTCCGTTTTCTCGACGTTTCGTAAAAATCACGTCCCAACAATCCAATGAAGAATTTCTTGGCACGCCGCGGGGGGTGCGAGTAATAAATTACAATACGGTTATGCGACAAAAATTTGATGGCGGTGACGTCATTAAAATAAGTTTCTAAGAATAATCGAAACGCGAGACAACTCGAAGAGTATTCCGCGTTTAGAAGGAAAAGAAAAGAATAATCAACTGAAAAACGCCCAAACTCCCGGCACGACCCTTTTCCGTGTTAATTTTTCGCGGTAATAACACTAAATAAATAAACAAATTTCGCATCCTCCCCGCGCACCGATCCTCTTGACGCGTACGCACGCCGGAGCGTACATCGTTCCGGATACGGTTGTTTATAAATTCCATTAAACACGCGATACAGCGATAGCCGAGACGAGAGTGCACCAAACTTTTCCACTAAAACGTCGGCACGTCGATGCTCGGTGCGCGCGATAAACGTGTCTATCTCTACATACTATAATGATAATAATAATAGGCGGCAAGCATATTATACGTATAATACACCCTCGCAGAAAGAGCTGCTCTGTCTGTCTCACTTCTCACTCTCTCTCCGAGTAATAGGTAATATACCGTGCACAGACGCATAATGTACGCTATACTACTGCAGGTTTATATTATACACAGTAAACTGTGGTAAAAACTGTACTACGGGGGACGGACAGATCCGCAAAACGGGGCAGAGTGTGCGTTTTCGGAGGGCAAGGGACTTTTGCTAATTAATAATACACGACACGCAGAAGTTCCTTACGGTCGTCGTCTACACACGACGCGCACAAAAGTCGTCGTATATGTTCGAGTGTGTGTGTGTGTGTGTGCGTTTTGTATAATGTACGTCGTGTACACCGCAGCATCGTCTTCCGCTGCCTTATACCGTTAACATGATTCACTACGTGGTTCCTGAAATCTATGTATATAATGTTTTATGTACCGTACGCCATCGCTTCGAAAGTGGATAGGTACAATATTATAATACAGTGCGGTCGAATATTCCCAAGGCTCCACTGCGCGTTGGAGTTTCGCCGACTGATAATGTTACGCGTTGATATTGCTGTTGTTACTTGTTGTTGTTGCTGCTGCTATTGTTGTTGTTGTTGTTGTTGTTGGTTTTTGTTGTTGTTGATGCTTTTGTTTTTTGTCGTGGTAGTTTATGTCGTTACGAGGGATTGCGAGGTCCTACGCATACCATATTATGAGGTACATGAGTGTATAACTGCTTGCTATGCTCACTATAAGATCATTGGCCACTAAAGGAGTATTTTGTCATACACAGATCAGCTGTGTGTTTTAAGATTATAAATCGTAATAATAATGATACTAAAATGTTAGGTGTATCAATTAAACATTGATATTACAACAGAAAACATAATTCACTGTCGTCAATGGCGAGGACAATATATATTAAAAATATTATTACATTCCGTCATACCTAGACTAACCGAACCGTAATAGGAATAATAATTTTGTATTTACGATTCAAGAGATTTTTCATACGCTAAAATGAAGATGAATGAAATAAAACGTTGTTGTTTAGGAGTAAAAAATAACAAAAGCATAAATGAACCGAATAAATAAATGCTATACATTATACCGACGCCGACGCGATAATCGTCGTAAAAAACAATACCGATAAATTGGTCCAACAAACTTCTGTACCTACCTCCAAACTCGTACACAGGAAACTTTTTTCGTTTATTATAATTTATTACAATATGGTAGCTGGATTTGTTTGTTTTAACCATTGTTGGTGCTGGTTATTTTCTGTTGACTTAATTAATATTGTTTAAAATTTAAATACGTTGGCGTATTCAATATTTTATAGGCCCTATATTATTCAATGCGATCTTAACTTAATATAAATAATGAATTCCTTCATCACACAGCCAAGAGTCAAGTTTTTTTAATTTGTTATTAAATTTAATGAACATAATATCATTAATTATAATCAATGATAATATGAAATTTGATTTACATTGTTTACGAACACAATATGCTGATTTTCTGATCGATACTTATTTTTGTCATGCAGGTACCTGTTAAACATTGTTACTATGACTTTTACCGGTCTATACATTTGTTTTATTACAAGAAAAAACCCACCATTGTAAGTGATAATGAATTAAATTATTTATTCGCTATGCTTGAAACTTAAAAAAAACCTTTTCATTGATGTATAAAAGGTTTTGAGTCCTAAAATAAAAATAAGACGTGTTCACCGCATATAAAGGGATGTAAACTTCACTACCCAAGAGCCCAAAGAAGTGAAAAATATTATTTTACTAGTCGTTGCTAATGAGTAGACATCTTATACAGCTTGTCAGAATCCTCAATCAACCGTCTCTAGACAGTTGTATGGATGACTCTAATAGCAATCTCACTAATAAGCGTTTAAATAAATAATTATTTTACACCTGCTTTACTTTATATCCATGTAATTATTCAAACTCCAATACTACAACTGCATTTTGAAACTGGGAAATAATACTCATTTTCGATGACGTTCTAGTGCCTTTATCCAAATAAAAGTATTTATTTTATATACACATTAATATACAGTATTGCCTAAATATTAATTTATAAGACTATTCCGAGAATTCTCATGAAATTTCTTACATTGACATAATTACGTATATTAATTCTTTATGCAGTAAAAAAAATTAATATTAATATATATTTTTTTTTATTTTATAACCATACAGGTTAAGGTCAAAAAACATAGAGTCATAGGTTAGTTTGATATTTACAATAGTGTCTTAAATAAAATAAATAATAATAATAAAAGACCCAGTAGAATAAATCAGTAAAATTTTAGTTGATGAAAAGTTATGTTTAATTTAAGGTGGACAATGGCGTAAATCATTTTTTTTTATACGACAGCAAACTTAGAAATTTACCATCCGGCACCTACTCACCATATTAATCAATTATGAATTTTGTGAGTAAATCACCTAATTTTTGTAACGAGACAACATCAATCTACACAATCGTCATATTCGTGACCGAGACATATTCTAACGGTAGACACCATAAGCGCAGCTGGTCGTATCTCTCAGTTGTAGGTTAGGTTGTATAAAATTTGTTGTCCATGTGTGTTGTACGTAAATAATTTTTTAAATATTTAAAATATTTCTTAATATTTTAAGAATATCACATTGTCATTTTTCAAGTAAGTCTGATTTCCATTATAGTTGATGGTAATATAACCTTAATTTGTAAAAAAATATCCTTATTATATTTATCTACCTCATTTATAAATTAACTAATAAATTTAGTGAATTAATTTCAAGTATAGTAATTTATTTAATATTATCTATTTGAATACTGTTATTTAATTGTATACAAATGTTGTGTAGGATGGATTACAATTACTATATGCGTTCTTTGCAAATAATATCAATCGCAGAATCTCTTGGGTATTTAAATTCTCCAAGAAAAGAAAGAGTTTTTTGAGTACTTTCATTCAATAAAAGCCGCGAAAACAATGGGCGTTTTAAAAAAATGTATTTGGACATAAGACAGTATCCACAGAAGTTTTTGAATATTACAAAATTTCCATTCAATAATTTGATGAACTTTTGGAGAATATGCGTCTACATATAACAAAAAAAAATTACATCATTTTACAATCCTGTTTCTGCAGAAGAAAGACTCACTCTCACAACAAGGTAACATAAATAAAATAAAATAAATATTTATAATATATAAGATATAGAATATTTAAAAAATCTGATTTCTTTATTTATAATTAATACATGTTGCTTGCCATACATGTATCATAAAATAAAATATATTTTTTAAGTTTTCTACTCTATGTATATTAAATACTATATTTTTAATTTTGTTTCCTGGAATCATTAAAAATATTTAAATATACCTAGTAAGTAAAAGTAAAAGATATTAAAAGAAAATATTTAATAAATTATTATATTAATATATAAATTATAGATGAATAAAATGTTGTAAAATTATTAAAAGAAAAAATGAGAACTTTCAAATTTTAATTAATGTTAAAAAAAAAAAAAACATAATTATATAGTGTGGTGAGAACTTTTATCTGGACTGTCTAAATTACTATGATTCACATCGATGTTAGTATAACCTGGATAAGAATGTAGTTGAGGGGATGGGTGAGGTGATGTGAGATATGGATGAGAGAGATCAGTTTGAAAGTTTGGAAAAAATTGTTGATGATTACTGTTAAAATTTGCCGAGTTAGGAGAGTAATACTCGTTTTGATAGTAATTAAAGTGACGTGGGTTTGGTTTATGATGTTCAAAGGAATGCGTCTGAGAAGGACTTAGAATATTTTTTACTGACTGCATAAATTGTATTTTTTAACTTTAATTTTTAGTTTTCGTTCATTTTTTTTAAATCCGGTAACAATGATAAAATAAAGGATTTTTCGGCATCAAAATCTTCAGGTATATGTACAAGTAGGTTTTTTATTAAATTTAATAAATTTTTTTGAAAAGGCGTAATTTGTTCTTTTCTTTTTCTTTATTGTTTTGATACTGACCCATCAAATTCCTCGTGCACTGATTCTGCTGCATACTCATCTAGCTGATTTGAATATTGTCTTTCATCACCATACTCATCTGTAGAGATCGCATTATCAATATAACATATTAGAGTCTCAATATTTCCAGTAGTTCTAATAAACATAGTCATTAATAAAAAAACAATTATAATATAATGTGAAATATGTGGGAATAATATGTATGCTTACTTTCTTTTCTTTACAATAGATTGTAAAAAAGATAATACGTCAGAATCTTTTTGTATTCCTAGCTTCTGATCCACTCTTAATTTTTCTCGTTTCATTTATATTTCTTGCGTAATTATCTCTTAAATGTTTCCATTTTTTTTTTTAATTCTTCGACTAGAAATACATAAAATAACATAATCTATTTATTTAGATTGGCATTTTCTTTACATAATTAACTTTTAAAATATTTCATTTACTTTAAGGCTATTTATAGACATTTGAAATATTCTATTTTTAGTTTTTTTTATAAATGTCCATAAAATATTTTAGTTAAGTCAATATACTTGGAAATTTAAAACAAATTTTTTTATCTAAAGTTTAAATCTTTTTTTTTGCTTTTCTCAGAATCTAAAATTGAAATTAATTTATTTCAGATATTTATCAACAGGAACCAATTTTGTTGCTTTGCAATATGAGTTTTTATTAGGCTGGAGCACAATTTGTACAATCGTTCGAGAAACATATCATATTTTATGGACTATCTTACAACCAAAAGAAATGCCAGATCCAAACAATCCTGATAAATGGTTGAAAATTGTGAACTAATTTTAAATGAAAACCAATTTCCCCAACTGTATTGGTGCAGTTGATAGGAAACATATAAGATGTATTAATCTAAAAATGAAGGAACTATGTTTTTCAACTATAAGAAGTATTTTTCGGTTGTATTAATGACTGTTGTCGACGCAAACTATTGTTTTACAACCATTAATGTCAGAACTATTATCAGAATTTGAATAAATTCATCATTAAGTGAAAACATGGGGGTGAGCTTGCTTGCTGAATCACCTTGTATATAGTTGATGGATGCATTATCTTATAGATAGTATTATTTTCATTTAAAATGTTAATTATAAAATATTTTTAAAGTTTGAAGCAATAATTCAGATGATGATCTACCAGGTGATCCATTTAAGTGTTTACACTTATTATTTCGGAAAGCTATAATTTTTTTGAAAATATTCTTTATCATATTTAAGTTTTACTTTTTTGAATGACATTATACATTTTTTTTTTCATATTCTAATTCAGAATATTATTCGAAATATTTTAATCCATAAAAATCAAATTTTGGACGATTAGTTCAAAAATTATAAGTATTTAAAGTTTAGATCAGCGGAGTAATGCACAGTATTTCGCGGAGAACCACTGATGGTGTCTTTAAAAAAAAGTAAAAAGTTTAAAAAATGATAACAAAATAAAATAGTAAAAAATATTTTTTTTTCAGAAATGTTGTTTTAAAATAACGTCAAATTGAAATAGAATATTGATATAGAATACTATGACTATTACTATAGATATAATTATAATATAATTGTCTAAGCTTAATACAATTAATTTTTATAAATAAAAGAATTAATTTTTTTCAGTGGTTTTTTTTTTAAAATTGTTTTTCCTACATTTGCTGTATTACTATTATAATAGTAAAATAAATTTCTTTAACAACAATAATATCGCATAAAATATACTTAGTAATATAGGCTGACAGACTGTCTTCGATCAGAACCGTTTTTTATATACAATGATTTTATATCACTGAATTCAAATTTAACACATCCATTACAGTGACCTGCTCGATACCTACTTTACAGCAGATTACCCACTTGCGGATCTTTTTTTATTTGACTAGCGATGACAAAAATCATACATAAGTAATATATCAAAAAACAAAAAAATATTCCCGCATTGACACCTTTAGCAGTACTTATTTTCAACAATCCAATAGAAATAATGATATGTAATACCACTAAAACATTAATAAAATAATGTGTTTAATAGTAGATAATAGATAAACAGTGCGGTACAACGAAATTCCACTGGTGCAAGTCTAATACGAATATTTACGAGACTCATCATTTCCGGTACAACGAAACGTATCGCCTGTTTTCTAAAGACTGTAAAAGCCAAAGGCAGCACGAGTGTAGGACGCACATCATTATGTCACTGACATTATTCACGGGTTTCCTTTTAACTAAGTTGTGAGGGCAGACTGCAGTGCGCTTCAGCGGTCATTATTGACGTTGTATATTGTATTTGTATACGATGTCCATCAATCTTAAATGGGTAAAAATAATGATATATAGATATCATCGTATAAAATAGAATTTAATGAATAAATGTTTAGTTTAAGCAAATTAAAATGTCGAGCGGGATGAAAAAAATCTTCCCGTAATATACTAGTTTTTAAATATGTTTTATTATTTGAACCATGTGGTAAATTACGTTTAAGATCAAAAAATACCTGCAGTAACATCAATGATTACCGTGAAAACCCACAGAAAATTATTTGTACTTAAATGCATTTTTTTAAATTTGTTTGAAAATGTGTTAATTTTTAATAACTTGGTTTCAACAAAAAATTAATCAATTTAGTGACAAAAAAATACAAGTATAAATGCTTTGTGCATTTATTTTGTGTTTTCTTATTACAGTGATTTGTCCTACTTAAATATACTTGAAAGTTTCATACTTTTATTTATCTTTTATCTGTTTGTAATGTTACTAACTTTATCTAAAGACATAGTCACTATAAAAAAAAATTAAGGTTTTGATGTTCACTAGTATTTGAGGGGGCCAATTTACAACTGAGTGGACTAAGTCCACCCTATGTGTCCCTATATTTCGACAGAACAAAGGCCTCTTAATATTGGGACCTCAAAGTTATAATTTTGGCAATACAACAATACTAATACTATATGACTTGTGTGATGTACTTATCCATACTCATTTATTTAAATATTAAATTGTAAGAGCACCCATCAGATATTAAGTTAACTTTTACCAGAGGCCTGAAAAGTGTTGGTCAATAAAAGTCAATAGCAATGAAAACGACGCATAATTATGCTGATTTGTTAAGACCATCTAGAGTTTCAAAGTAGTCAGTATATAGGTATAACCTAACTGTCCTAGTTGCTATTGTATAATATTACGGCACACACAAAACATTATGGCCGCGCCTGTATATATATTACGAACTTGCCAATGTATAAAAGTAGTTCATGCTTAAACAATTCGATTATTTTTTTATATTTTAAAAAAAAATACACTATTGTGCCGCTTATAGTACATGCCACATGGTAATACGTATTATATCATGTGTCACGATTGCTCTCGTTCTGATTCATCCACTACGATTAATTCCGTGTGGTGTTTGAAAGTGATAATAGGAAACGGTTTTGTTAAAATGGATTCCGAGAAAGTTTTATTCTCGCACTGCTATAAATTATATTTTTTTCGAAACTGCAGGACAGTAATTAAACAGCGGTTACTATTTTCCAAACCCCATGGTGCGTTAAATTTTCCAAAATGGCGAAAAACTTCATTTTTACAAGTCTTACATTTGAATATAATTATTATAGTATTATATAGTCGAATACGCGGATAAACTAAGAAAGAACGTATCTTATAACATGAATGTTTTCAAATATATTATTTTTTATCTAAGTTATTATTATGGACATGATATGTTCTTCCATTTTAAATTAAAACTGCCTAAACTACGTATTTGATACATATAGGTAATATATTATAATAATGTTCTCGAAAACTGTCTCAGACAATTTTACAACTATTAGGTATTAAACCAATTTTTTATTGTGTGGTTTTCTAAATGTTTTACGTTCTGCACTAAAAAATAAAAACCAAAACCAAAAAAAAACATTAAGGTTCCATTCACTGATTCGACATACTTCATATACTACCTCCACAAAGTATACACTCGTATTAAACTGCACACACACACACACACACACACACACATACACATAATAATATATAGTTTTGAATAAGGTAAAGGTGAAGTAACCAAAAATAAAACCATGTTCTTTAATAACATTATTTCAATTATTATTTTTATTATTTGTTTTGGTTATAATTTTCTAATTCGAATGTATATACCTGTTATTTTTACACGTTAACTGTGCAGAAAGGCTCAGCCTGTATATTCATAATAAAATAAAATAAAATAATTTAAACGTAAATAATAAAAACGCAAGCAAAAATCACACCAGCCCTCAATGTTAAATTTTATTGCCAATCGAGTCCCCGACTAATTATGTTTGGTGGCCTTAAATATTATTCATTAAAAACGTTGGTCACTTAAGCCTTTATGAAGTGACCTACAATAAAAATGCATTAATAGTAATAGTAGAAAATACTTTTTTTTTAAATAATTGTATCAGTTTAATTGAGTCATTAATTCTAAAAAAATACTTTCATATCATAATTAAATTGGTTACCTACTTTGTTATTTAATAAACTATCTGCAATAGTTCAATCTATTCAACAAATGGTAAATATTGTTTACTGACTGAAATATTGAACTTTTCTTTAATCAATAAGGAAATTCCTCTATTCGTGTATTCGATGTTGGTGACTATATTATAGTGGTTCGCGTCAATTCTACAAAATCAGGTATATGAAACACGTCCGAAGCTATTGAACGAGTTTCTACAAAAATGATAATATTAATATAAATAGAAACGTCGTTGTACCACCTCTGAATCAGACCGTCTCTAGTATTGTTGGGTAAATTTAAATATAAAAAGGGCAAATATACTGTACAGCCTGTACACAATTTGCAACTTTTTTTGGTTGCTAAGATATATGAAATACAAACATTGTGTTTAAAAGAATTTTTAGTACCTATAAATCTAATACAAATATATATATATATATATTTGTGTATATACCCACAGTTTCTTTCATACCTATAAAAACGTTATTTTTAATTTATATATGATATATTATTGTATTTATACGTTTTATGTGAATAACTTGTAGCAGGGGTATAGCGAAAGCTGTGAAATTCGTTCCAAAGAATGGAAAAATATTAATATTATGCAAAATTATTTTTATTTTATTGTTAAATCTTAAATTTAATAAATTGAGAAAATTCTTTATTATTTTAGATTCTGAGCGAAGCAATGCGTGTATTGATTTTAAATAAATGTGTTTTTGTGTATGTATGTATTTATATACACGAAAAATAGTTCATACTTTAACCAAAAAATCTAAAAAAATATATTTAAACATAGTTAGTTTTATAGATATTAGTTTAACCTGGACAGATATTTAAAATTTTAAACTAAGAATAACAATTTCTGATATTTTGTTGTAGTTTAAAAATATAATTCATGGGTTCCTACTCGACATTTTTGAAGTATATTATTATATTTTATACACACAATGACATTTTCAAATACAATGTTTTCATATTACTAATAGTAAAATAAATTACTTAAATAGCAATAATATCATAAAATAAACACTTAGTAAATAGACTGACAACGGCCTTCGCTAAAAATCGTTTTTTGTATACAATTATTTCATATCATTGAATTAAAATTAAACACATCCTGACAGTGACCTACACGATATCTACTATACATCAAAGCGATACCCACTTGCCGACATTTTTAAATCATATTGACACTAATCATACAATTTTAAAATTTTGAAACTAACATCCAAGCTTATATTATTTACTTTGAAAAAATAGATCATTTCATACTTATTATATTTGGATCAAGCTGTGAAAATTTATTTTCCACGATTATTGCGAATAAATCAAAAAAATACACCTATAATACATTGAAAAAATTAATCTTGAACTGCAATAGCTTGTGATAAAACTAATAAAATAAAATACTCACTGGATTTTAAAAAAATATCAACAAAAAATAGTAACAATATTTGAATTATTTATATAATTTTCATGTTTTAAATATTATATTATAAGCAAATTGATGATTTTATTTTTAAGTGTAATAATTTATGTATACATTGCTATCGAGGTTTCTAAAGTAAGTAATTAAACTTGTATTATTTAATTCTTATCATAAATACACCTGGCGATACCATTTTTATAATAATTTTCATAATTATGTGATAAATAACAAATCAGAACATATTATATTTGATTAATTTAATATACTTATCTATAATATATTGTATTTTCACAATATATTCTTTCCATGATTTGCATATTAACTTTACTCTTTATTATGGAAGCCAAACATAAAATCTATGTATATATGCAATACATATTATACATATATTAGGGTGGTCCTTATTTTTCAACCTTAAAATTTTGTTTACAGTACCTTCTCAAATTGTTGTACATACCAAATAAATAATATTTGCAACATTTAGACTTAATTAATCAACCTCTTTCTTTACCTCAGAAGGGTTGAAGATTGAAAAAAGGAATATTTTTTAATTTGTCTGTTTATCACAATAAATATTGAAGATATAAAAAAAGTTATTGAATACAAATTATGCATCATTCCACAATTTTCCATAAAAAAATATGAGCATTTTAATGAAACTTTTAGTTACACAAAATATATAATAAATATGAATAAAATATTATAAATTATAATAATTCCTAATAGTACAATAATGCATAGGTATTACATGTAGTCTTTTATAATTCTTTATTTTTAAAAAAATTATTATACAATTTAGCAATTTATCTAATATAAAAATACTCATTACTTATGTTATATACAATAGGTATCTAATTACTATTTATAGAATTTTAAGATAGCAATATTACTATAATGATATTATTTAGATTTACAGATAAAATATTAACGACTATTTTATCAGTTGTTAGTGAACCGCCGTACTTTCAATTCAATTTCTATGTTGAATATTGGTTTATATGCCCTAATGCCATCAAAGCTCCTTATAATGATATATTATTTTTAAAAAGACTAAAAAATTATAAACTCGATGATAAGTATATTGCTGAGATAGCTATTAAGAAATGTGTGAATCATTTATGGTACTTCCAGGAAAAAGATATATTGTTTTCATTATTTGACTATAGAATTGACATTGAATCAAAATCATGCTTTGTAAAACGAGTTCTAGAATAAATTAACAACGATGATGATACAAATGAATGTGAAAAGGAAATTTCAAAAAAATATTTTTTAAAATTTATAATGTTTCACAGTTTTTAAAAAGATTTTCCTATTGACTTAATAACGCCTAAATCAAAAAAAAATTTTCGACGATACCAATTGAACTCAGAATTTTTACATATTGACCCAATGAATTGGAAAATAATAAAAGTTATCAACATGATAAATATGTCATTCGATTAATCAAAGTCGTCAATGACACAGCTAAACGAGGAGTTAAACTGATGGAAGAGTATATTTCTAAATTTACAAAAAATAAGCATCAGAACAGTATTTACTAAAAGTATGTTATAAATTGCTAAATCGAATTAAATACAAAACATTATTTTTATTAAAAGTAGTTTGTAAATTGTACTACATTCATTAATTATTTGTGTAGCTTGTTTAAGACTATCGTAAAAAGTACCCAAGCTGTATGAAAAATGTTTTGGCTAAAGACTACAACCTTTAAAGAAGGATTAATTTATTCACATTATATATTGTATTATTTTATTATTATTTATTTTACTGTGAAACTAATAGATTGCTTAAAATTATACTTTTTTATGTAGAATTTAAAATTTATATTCAATGACATTTTTTATAGTTTTAATTTTTACTAAAATAAACAAAAAAATGAAAAATTTACCCTTATATCTCAATTTTTAACCCACTTGAGGCACAGGAAGGGATTGATAAATCGAGTCCAAATTTTAAAGAGATTTCTTATTACAAAATAAGAAACTTAAACCTAACCTAACCTACATACAAATGTACAACAAAATAAAAGGGTACTGAAAACTAAAATAAAAAATAAAATTCTTACCTATATAAATAAGGACCCCCTAACATATATATTATATACTATATTTAGAAAGAAAAAAAATAAAAAAAACAGCAAAATAATTTATGAAACCACAAATTGGTTATTTGATTGTGCCCTAATTATATTTACCATGGTAATAACGGCGAGAGAAGGGATGAAAAAAGTAGACAAAAATCAAGCTGGAAATTCGCTAATAATATTTAAAACAACTTTTTATTATAAATATTTCTTATTTTAGTGACTGTATAAACGGTGATGAGGAAAGGATAAAACACTTTAACATATTTTGCTTAGTGAAAAAACTAAAATTAAATATTAATGGCCTCCAATAAAAAATAAACAAGTAAACAGTTCAAACTATTGGTGATGGTATTTTTAAATGCATTGGATATTGAAAACAAATTACCTTATTAGAGAAAATTGCTCGAAAGGTTTATGTAAATGTGAGAGAAGTGTGGAATCTATTATTTTACTATATATAATATATATAATACGTACTTTAAATTTTGATTTTATGTTTTGTAAAATAATTGTTCTCTAAAATATTTTTTTTCCGGGTGAAAGAATCTGAAATATTAATGGAAAATTGACCGAATAGATTTATTTTTATTCGATCCCTTCCGTTTCCGTTTGGACAGTATTCAATACCTACCTATAAATTTCATTTTTTTTTTTTTTAGAGGATGTACTCGTAATTCTCAGTTTGCCGTGAAAAACAAATATCAATCTAATAATGATATAACTTTACAATTAAATCAGTAACAAAAAATGAACGAAGAAAAAATATCACTAAAAAAAACATTTATTGATAAAATAAACGAAGTCAAATAATGAATATTGAAATATATTTAAACGTATATAAAAAAAAACCATTGCTTATGGGTTATGAATTTATAAACTAAAAAAATCTCGTAACGCAGTCGTTTTTATTACTTGTAAATTTATTATGATTTTAATCCGAAAAAAAATGTAATTTGTTTTTGAAACGGCGCGCAACAATGGGTACACCGCAACTCTTTATTTTTTTTTAACCTTGGACTCGATATTGTTGTTTAAACACTTGAAAAAACTAATATAATATTAATGGTTAGAGACTTAATTAGTTATTCATCAAAAAGTTACTTTTAATTTTTAAAAATATATATATACGATTTCAAAAATTTGGCCAAACTGTGTTGTATACTGCAGACGTTTGTAATAATATATTTATAACACTTGTGTATAAAAGTTACTCGAACGATTTCATTTTTTCGTTCCCTGACATTATATGCGTATAATACACTATATTTATTATTTTATATTAATTGTGTAAACCTCGACGTTAATACTAACGATGGCATAAACAAATGGGTGATAAATAATATAAGAAACGGAGGAATAACAATGGTGTTTAATCGGTGAGACAAAACAAATTCCACGGAATTACACAGAACTCCCTCTATATTTTCCTGATAGAAAGTCGATGTATCGTATATTCAATTTTAAAAATAAAAAGTACCTACTGACAGAATACCGCATCGACAGCGGGAAAAGGAGGGGGCGCTTTAAACGCGTATCGCCTCGGCGTGGATATATTACGGTTTTAAATTTGAAGGCAATAACTGAAATTGGGTGTGTGAGGAGTAAATATTGTATTGTTTTCGAAGATTTTATTCGATCAATGTGCATTCAGAAATTAATTGATTGAACATGAATTTAGAATAATGTTTTCTACACATAAATGCACCTAAATCATCTATACGTTGCGCCGTCCACAAATACGTCATAAAAAAATAATTAATCTGTACTTAGAAGAAAATAATACTGTAAACGGGTTTTATTTGATATTTAGAAGTTTGATAATTTCAAATGATTCAACATTTATTTTATTAATTGCATATTGTACATTTTACGTACGTATTCGACATTGCTCTGAATTAAATAAAGATTTTTTTTATGAATAACGTGATATTATTTACACATTTGATTTTCTTTTTTTCACTCAATCTCGTTTATGTTTTTTCTCGATGAATACATATTATGTTGTTTGACGGATAATATATTTTCTTTCTCGAACTTTAATATTATACACTTTACTAAATAACAACCCTTGCTAGCATGAATATATAATATTTTACAAGAATAAAAAATAAATGCCTTTTAACAAACTACAAAAACTACAAATATGTTTATTAATCTCAACATTTAAAAGAAAAAATAGATATTTGGAATTAAATAAAATAAATTGTTCTGTGATACTGTCTTTAACAAAAAATGATAAGTATTCCTGTTTTATTATTCTGTCGAAATGTATTTAAAATACTGCTGGTTTGCTACATCCCTTTAATAAAAGGTTACTTATATAGGTTGGTTTAACTATATTTGAAAAATCTCAACAATCATAATATCGTCTATAAGATTTTTTGATAAGTACTTAAAGTTAAAACAACAGCAACGAATAGGTATAATAATTTTTTAAATAACTAAGATATTTTTTAAGATTAAATTTAAAATTTTTGTTTTTAAGATAAAAATAAACATTTTAATAAAGCTCTATGTTTCAACAAAAATGTATTTAAAACGCTAAGTTTTTAATCATGAAGTTTTTTTTTTTTGATTTCACGATACTCAAATAGTTTTAAAGCTTAGACAAATTTTAATATAAAGATAAATATAAAAATTCAGACGTCGGGTAAGTATAGTTTTTTATCGTGTTCATATAAATTTTAATGCAGATTCAATAAATGTATTATATTGTTATTTTGATTAAATCTGATTTACCTAATATGAATTTTATCTCATAAATAAATAATAATACATCAAAATAGATATATTTTATAATCACGAAACTCTAATAGTATGTATAAATACTTGGACTTCGATTATATGGAACTATTCCAAATCTGAATGTTATTACTTATTAATTTTTAGTTTATAAAACCTCTATTATTATATATTTAAAAATTTTATATGAGTATTGCTTTTCAGTTTTCAGACTAACTCTAAAGTTTTTCTGTGATATTTTTTCTAAACCAGAAGCATGGGTTTTGATCTATAAGTTGCAAATAGTAATGGTATTTTATTATTTATTTAATTAAGAATATTTTATTTATCTAGAATCATACACACAAACATACAATATTACAATAATAATATAAATTTTTAAAAAAATTAAATTTTAATAATGTTCTTTAAATAATTGTGTATTCAAATAATTTAATAAATTTAAATATATCTAGATGATTTTTTAATAAATAATAAAGAATATCAATTTTTTAAGCATTTATTTTAATAATTTATGGTAATCAATCAAATAAATGAACACAGAATTATCCTTCAAACGTTTCTTATGGTTTATTTCAATATTATTATTTTTTACATTTAATACAGTTAGTATAGATGACAATTAATAATAAAGCATTCAATCTTACAATTGCAGCCACATTCTAATTTCCTACTATTTATCAGGGGCAATCCGGGACAATATTTTAGACCGGGAATTTCTTTAGCCAGGCCAGACAAATTTAACCAAAAGATAGGCTTTTTATATAACCAGTCAGGCCATAAACTTGAATATCAGGCTAGGCCATCGGGAAATTTCCCGTTGTCCCACCGGGCCAGTTCACTCCTGCAGTCATCATAGAAATAAACGTGAATTCAAATGCTTGTTTAATAATACAAATGTGTAATAAGGATAGGTACTCTAAATTTTATTTTAACGTAATTTTTGTTTAGTATTTAGTATTTATTTGGTTCTCCTATTTGGTTAAATTATTAAATAATGAGTCTTACGATAGATTTGTAATATTACACAAATGTGGTTATTGGTATAAACTCAATTAAATTATGATATGAGAGTAGAAATATCTTTCTACTCGGTTGAATTTATGGTTAATCAAATTTTCGAAGTGAAAAGCCAATAAATAATGCACCTATTTGAGGACAATATGATATATAAAATACAATTTTAAGAACTCAATAACACAGCTATAATACACAAGTTGTTTTATTCAAAATGGTTCTTCTTTTCATCCAAAAGATTAATAATACCAAAAATAATAAAAAATAAGTTGATTTTAATACAATATTCATATTACATACCTATTTATTTATTTTCAGACCCTCCCCCGCCATGTATAGTGGATGATAGGTCATGAAAAATATTAATTTCAATTAGATATAATATTGGCTAAGAACGAGTGAGTATGCTGTAAAACTGTTTCTCATATTTGGCAAATGCTTATATTTGTAATATATACCATTTAAGAATAGTGTCCTGTAACGATACTAACTTTTTTTTTTAATGAGAACTAATCTTTTTAACTGTAAATTAATAATCTGATTTTGTACTTTGATTTTGTAATTTGAAAATACGGTAGGTACTTGACTTAGCTATATATTTAAAAATTTCAAAAATAAGAATTTGAATAAATTTACATAATATTATCAAAGGAAAATATTAAAGGTGTGCATGCTTGGTGAGTCATTCCGGATAAATATTATGTACCTTAATTATAGATATTGATTGTGTAATCTTATATTTATTACAAGCAAGTTGCAAATATACCAACTTAGTAGAGGGGTACAAGAGAAATGTCCACATAGATTATTAATATAGAAAAAATATAAGGGTCCCCAAAAACAAAAAAATGTTGGTCTTGGTTGCGTCTATAATATAAGTATACGCTCGCCATGGTTGCATAGATAATCTCCATATGGGTAGAACGTGAAATAAAAATTAAATTGTACTGATGCGACGATAATATTGTATACCTAATTACGATTTACGATAGATATAAGTACGATTAACTGTAACAATAAAATAGCACGTGATATTGTTGTTATATTAATATATATGTGATAACAATATACAGCCGCATGCAGACAGGATGAAAATAAAACTTCTATAACCATTGGGGAGAAGAGGTGACTTATGTATACAGAATGACTTATAGGTATATCATACGCTCATTTTCGTCGTATATATGTGTGCGGATTTTTTGTGAGACTATAAAATAATAATAAGCCTTCCGAAAATCGCATACAAAAATCGTTCACAAAAATAGATTTTTCTCCCGACAATATTGATATGATAATATTATGTGTACGGTGTAGGACGTAGGTATAAATAGGCATAGTGAATGCAGATAATAAGAATCAGAATCATAAAAAAAATGCAGTATGGAAGTGCACCGCGCACTGCAGCTAGGTCGCTCCACGCAGCGCGTGTATTGTTATTATTATTTTAATATTATATAACGACGTTTTCTTTCTTTCATTCATTCGTCCTTCATTTCCTGCTCATATAGTCCTTCTGCGCGATTTAACTTTATTGTTGTTAAAATATAAAATCCTACCGTATATAATATTATATATTATATTTACAAACACACGCGCAGTCGAATGTTTCCACCAGCGTGTACATAATAATCGGAACCCTTCGCGGAAGCCGAAACGTTTGCTGGATATTGAGTTTCCTATATTTTTCTGCAATGTATAAGTATTTTTGGATCCTACAGTAAAATAATAACAATATGAGCCCGGTGTACGTTTGACAAGAAAAAAGAAAATCATCTCTCATAAATGGATCATCGCATTATCGCAATAATATTGAGAGTTATTCACCCGAAACGCGGCCGGCGTTGTCAAAATAAAGTTTATTTAAAATTTATATTTTTTTTTTATCTACGTCGACCGTATTTTTTTACGATTAAATCATTTGTGGGGGGGAGGGGGCACACCATCATCGAGTAACTAAATGACATTGATCGACGACCAAATAAAAAATATTACACTCGAATAATAAAATGATTTTAATTTGATTAGCATAATAAAAATATAATATATTATATTAAGTATACCTACACGTAAAATAAATATAATATTTCAAAGGCATTTGCGCATGTACCTACCTAATATAATATATTGCTAAAATAATATTGTTGAATTATACAAATTAAAAACGAGCAAATAGTAATCTTCAAAAAAACAGCAAAAAATGAACTACTTACTGTTATAAACCCATGTTTTTAATAATTAGGTTTTGCTTACTTAGTATATGTCGACCGCCGTCGCGGAAATATGTTTAACGATACGACGTCAATCGAGTGTTTCACGTCGATTTTATAATACGTTTAATAATACATTCTTAATTTAAGTATATATAATAATTCTGTTGTAAACCATCTCACCTTAATAAACTAATTAGTAACTCAATGAACTTGTGTTGATTCCTGAACGAACCCAACCTACCAACTTTCCTTAAACGTCTTCTAGAAGAAACCAATCGACGAGAAGCTCATTTTAACATTTACCCTATCAACTGGGTAAGTCATAACACAACTATAATATTATAAAATATATAATAACCTGAAATACGATATTGCATATAGTTCAATCAGTGTTGCACCTAGGGAGAGAGGCTTTGGGTCTAAAGCCCTCAATTTTTTGTAATATACCCAAGTTCAATTATTAAAACATACTGGTTATTGTGAACTTGTGTGTAAGGGAGAGTAGAACAAATTGTAAGCCCCCCCCCCAAAAAAAAAAAAAACTGAATGCGCACTTGAGGTCAATCATGAAATAATAACTGCATTGATTGAAATAGTGTAGACGTGCAACGATTTTGAATGAAAATTCAGTACGTGATGACTATAATAATGGTATATGCACTATAGGCAGGGTGTACACCAAACATGCTTACCCCAATTTTTTCATTTAATAATGAATTTATTCTAAGTCTGATTTTTGGAATTTTTAAATATACTTAAAGATCATTTTTTTTAATTTTAAAATTTTTTACCACTTAAACGTTCTTTGGCGATACAAATTTCTATTTTTCAAATGAGAACCTCCACTTTTTTTACTGTAAATTATTTAGTGTATAATTTTTTTGAAATTTTTAATGTACTTAATTTAAAAATCTAAGGAGTATTCTTGAAGTTAATATAATGTTTGTACTAAGGATGATATTCCTTATAAATGTTATTACAAAAATTTTAAATATATGTAAAATTGGATTTAGTATTTATTATATAAAATTAAAATTATTACATATTATTAAAATAGCCTAAGAGGGCATTTTTATAAATTATACCATAAATATTTAAAGATTAATATTAATTACTAAAATTTTAAAATTCCCATAGCTCTATATATTCCAATAAAACCTATTTATCATGGACCTATTATACTTAGTACACAAAGTAAAATAACTCAAAAACTATTCGTTCGAATTTTGATTTTGAAACGTCAAAGTTTTCAGAAAAAAAAATCCTCTTAATAATTTAAATTTAAAAGAGAGATTCTTATTTGAAAAACTGAAGTTTGTATCGCCAAAGTACACTCCTTAAGCGGTACAAAAAAATCTTAAGAATTTGAAAATGTTAAATCAAAATTTGAATAAACTGATTATTAAATGAAATAATGGGGGTAAGTATGCTTGGTGAATCAAGCTGTATATAATATAACAGGGACGAATCTAAACCTAGTTTAAAGGGGGGCGGGCAAGTAGAAATATTTTTGAGTGATATATAAAGTACAATGAACTTGACCGTAATTTATTTAAGCAATTTATGAAAAATTAAATACAACGCCTATAAGTTAAATTAGGGCTATTATCACAACTATTATTTATTATCAAGAAGCATGTTACTTATACACCCCATAAATCTGCCCCTGTAATATAATATGAATATTTAACTAGGTATAGGTATACGGCATTGACGTATTGTTTAAAAAGACGTCATCGCATCAACTTTTTTGTTGAATATAGTTTTTAATTGTTTGAGCAATTTTAGAGTTATCTTAACTTGCTTCAAAATTAAAACATCGTAAAAATCCTACCTGCGTGGTAAACTACATAATTACATAGTTGGGAGGATATAGTTTTGGTTGAAAAAAGTAGGTAGTCTGGGTATATAAATATATAATATAGTCGAAGTTGTAAGTTGTAACTGGTAAAACTTTACTAGTAAAAATAAAAAAAATAATAACAATAATAATAACCATCACATCAGTCGGCACTCAGCAGTTAGTGCCAAGCTCAAGAGTCACAGGGCCCCGAGGTAGTTTCCAAAGTAGTCCCTCCCCCCCCCCCTTCCCCTTTGTAGTTTAATACAAAATCATATTTAATAAGTATTTTTTTGTATTTAACATTATTTTTAAATATAAGATGTTGTACCTATACTAAAAATAATTAAGAGACGGATTTATAAATAAAATGTATGAGTATAAATTATAAATTTCAAATGTCATAATTTTAAAATTATTTATACTAAACTTGATGTTCTACGAAGGAACAGATGATGATGACATCACTGCAGTTTGCTGTTATAGTCCACTGACTGTATAATTTCTGACTCGATGTCAAGTAGATAGTGAATATTAAGCCTGTTATCTTAAGCGCAGTGAATCTTAGATAATTTTTTATTCTCTTCAAACAGCTATTCTGCCAACAGTTTTACTCAGGTCCCTCAACAGCATTTGAAGCGAAATTACCATGTTTGAATAAATGTCTGCAATACCCTTTCCTAGAACGAATTTGTATAATATAAAATAATATAGGTAGATCAAACCATCCAGGTGAGACAATACATCGATAATAGGTAGATACCTGTGTTCTACGATATAATTAATACCCGAGATTCGGGACTTTATGCATTTGCATATACGTTCGAAAAATAATTAAGAAAAATTTGATTACATACAAATTTAATTTGGGATGATGAGGTTATAAATTTAAAAACGTTTAGCACATATTTTTGCATGTTTGTGGTTTTTTTCAATAAATGCATCTAATAAACATGTAATGGAAGGTTTAATTGGTTGGATCGAACATGTACATTTTTTTACACATTTTGAATATTTACGAGAATAATCTATTTTTTAAATAATACAGACAAATTTATATTAACGTGATAATCAGTAAAACCAAAAATCGTCTTTCAATGTATAAACCTATGTAATAGGGTAATGCTATCGTAAATATACCGTTGAACAAACTTTTAAGGTTTTCAATTGGCGAAATAACGGATACTACAGGCCAATTCATAGCAAACATTATCATCGGAACGTTAACAAAAGCAGAAAAAACTGGAAAATTTTTTCTTTTTTTTAATGAATATCGAAATACATTTTGACGATAACGCATATTTACCAGCACATTTCAACTTTTTTCGGTATAGGTATATATTGAAATGTATATTAAATATAGTATCCAAACGTCCCATTTTATGCGGAAAAGTTCCGTATTATAAAAGTCTGTCCCGGTGTCCCGACAAAAGTTTTTGGGACGCCATATTAATATTGTTATATCATTATGTAAATACTAAAAAGGCCTTTTTATATTTTTCACCCCAAGTTTTTGTTTGAAGAATTTTTAATCAATAAAGAATGTTATGTTATTGTATTAAAAGTAAAGTTTTATTTTGGTAAATAAAAAAAATTAATCGCGTATTTTAGTATTTTTATCTGGTCACCCTATGTGTATAATTGTTTTTTAGTGCATAAAGTCTCGCTGGGGCGAAACCGGTTGTTCTCCCAAAAACCTCAAAAATATATGTATAATTTGTCATATGAGGGGGTGCCCTCTTTTTATCTGGCTCCGCCAATATTAAATAAATAATATGTATAATGAGCATTTTTAAATTTTTTTCAGGTGCTCATATATTATTCATCCATTATAATTTATAAGTGCAGCGAGATTTTTTTTTTTTGAGGGGGGGGGATAAACATACGATTGGGCGGCTTAGCCTCCAAGCTCCTCTCCCCTCTTATTTCCAATATTGTAGCGATCGAATGTTCAAATATAATACCAATCTACGCATGGTTAAACTGTGATGTAGTTACCTACAGACTACAGTTACACACTTTTGTGTACCTACATCATCGTGCATACAAATAATACTTAATGCATAAATTACTATAAACACGCGTGACCCCCACGATAGCTTCTTGTAACAGACCTTTCGCCGATGAGATGACCGAGCAATGATTGTCGACAGCAAAATTATGTTGTACAAATATCACGTAGAGTTAACGTCAAAACCCCTTTCATATCATTTGTTCGGTGCGCGTACAACTCATCTCGACAACCCTCGGTGGTCGCAAAGAAGGCCTTCGCTTCAAAAATAAAAATATATGAATCACAAATTTCATCGCAGGAAACCCGTTTACTTCGTAAAATAATCAACAATATAGTTTTTCTTTTTTTATGTACAAATTTAATTTACCTACATCACATGTTTTTTTCTTTTTTTAAATAATATCGGTAGTTTATCATCGCTATTTCTTAAAAGATTTTAACGTCAACATTTATGATGATATTTTAATAATGAAACACATTATTACTGGTGACTGGTATATTGCAGCAGTAAATAGATTAGTCGTGTCGGAGCTATTAAAAGTTTAAATTTAATTTATGACACGTTTTAATTAAGAAAAAGTTTAAAAGACAATGTTAATGAATAACGGCTGTAGGTTAGCCGTCTCTAGACAACTTGCCATAAGAGTACATATGCCTCATGGTAAATATCATAGTTTCCGAAATGAAAATTAGTAATCACAGTAGATTACAGGTATTTATGTGTAGTCTTAAAAAAATTTATTTTTCTAGAAATGGATCTATCCTAAATCAAGTTTATGCAAAGCAAACTTAACTTTTTCTCGAATATTTATCTCTTTCAAACTTTTAAAAATGTAACAACAGTTTTAACGCTTAGCAAGCAAAAATAATTTTAATTAATTCACTATTACACTCAAATAATTTAAACATTATTCTCATACTATTCACCATTTCAGGGATAAATCAAGAATATAATGCATATCATGCAAATATTTTTCTAGTCTATTTTTCATATCCATTACTTGTGCTTATTTTTTTATTATCATTTAAAGATGGATTAATATATGTTAAGTTTTTTTTTTTTTATAATTTATTTACAATCTGTATACATAATAACACAATAAGTAAATAAAAATACCTTTTGATTTCTATATGTGACAAATGTGAGGAAAGGGAAAATCCATCAACACTACTTCCAACTATATTATGTTTAATAAAAATAAAAACATAAAAGTATTACAATCATTTCAAAAATACTTTTGTTTAATAAACAAGTTATGATTAACAATTCCCAATCACACACATGCAGTTTTTGATTTTACATAATATTATGATTCATAATTTAAATTTTCTTTGTAACAATAATATGATTAAAATGCATTAATATGAATTTTAATATCTTAATTTCAATTTTTTAAATGTATTTAATTACCTATACAATTAAATTGTCAAATTAAATATTTCTTTAAAAAAATATGTAATTATATATATTTGGTTTGGGCCCTGGGGAGGTAGTGGGGCCTTGCTAGTTGTCACTCATTGGATCCATCCCTAAACTGTTCAAATTTTAACTTAAATGTTTCTAGAATTTCTTTAAGATCGTGGTGTTTGCAGGGTCTAAATACTTAATTTTTTTTCTAACCAAGATTAATAATATTTTTACATCTAATAATAATAATAATAATAATGCTATTATATTGTTTGTAGTATACGCTTTATTAATAATGCAGTTTACATTATAAGAATGGTGAACAATTCATGTAGACGTACACTAACAACAGCAACAACAGCAACAGCAACAGTATCCACCAGCAAGAACAATTCAATAGAATTGGATACATCTGGAAATAAAAATCAATTATAAAATAAATCCAAATACATTTTAATTAATAATGTGAAAATATATTTATGTATACTCTATCCCAGCGGTTCTCAACCTTTTTATATCCACGTACCACCAATATAATTTGAACATTTTTAACGTACCACTAATAATAATAACCTTCTTTTATTTTACTCATCAAAAATGTATACGTTGTTTTACATGACGTATGCAATTTTATTTTAATTGGAACTACAAAATAAGAATTTAATGCACAAGAACCACACATGATGTCTTAGGTTATAATTCCACGCCGTCAATATATTAGAAGGACAGCTAATATCAAATAAATCAAATAATATTTAATGCTAAAAAATGGTTCATTCCAATTGTTTATATAAAAAGAGATATTCTTCGCGTACCACCTGTGAGCTTTCCGCGTACCACTTGTGGTACGCATACCATAGGTTGAGAAACGCTGCTCTATCCCAAATAAGAACAGTAGTCAGCAGCAACCAGTTTTTGTCGAGAAAAAATTAGGCAACATATGTCACCCCCACCGAGTCAACTATCCATGTAGTGTTACCATATCTCTGCGAACTAGTTGGCCGTTGACTATCATTCTTATTTGGAATGAAAGATGTTTAACTTAGTACAAAAGCACAATGGAAAGTAGCAACAAAGTTGCTTTATTCAAGATTCAAAAGTAATAAAATATAATTGTTTAATTAAATAGTTCCATGAAAGCTAATGACACTGTGACCAGAGTTTTAAATATATTCCTACTTCTTATTGTTTCTTAAAAACAATTTGTAACCAATAAGCATTAATATTCAGTAGCCAATTAAATAGTTCCAACCCATTGTTAAGTTTTAATAATATAATTGTTTTTCAATAAAAGATGTAAAATAGAATATTTTACAAACTTTAAAAAATCTTTCAGATTCTATTTAATTATTTTAATTCTTAAGTAAAAGTATTTAAACATAACATCAAAATTCATTAGTTTAAATTTTAAATCACTGAGTATAACAGTATATTTTATCATTGCTGTTTTGTATATTTTGATTTTTAATTGTTTCTATAAACTACCCACAAATAATTATTAATATTATGGAAATAATAACTAACATCTGAAGAAATATATAAGCATTTTGCAGTTTTAGAAAGATAACTTATATGATAAATAATTATTTTAATTGTACAAAGTAAATACAATAGGTAGATAGTTTAGTATATAAATACTGCTTGTCAAACTGTGTGATTTTAAAAAGTCACTTATAAAACACAAATTATATTTTAAATACAAAAATAATTATATGACAGGAAATTTTAAACCACCAAAATTATTCTATTTTTGAATATATATTTTCACACAATAAAAAAATCAGTTTTTTGGTTATTTAATATTTTAAGTATTCAAATTTAAGCTTTTCCAAATATGTAAACTTATTATTGGGAAAATATGCAAATAAATAAATTACCTAGTAATTAGTACTTATTACATTATTGTAGGTAGTTGAAAATAAAATAATATTAGGTATATAATTATTATAATTATTTTATCTAAAAAATGAGTGAGACTTTTTTTGAAAATTTAAATTGATTTCAATGCAAAAAAAAAAAATAAAAATAATTGTAAATTAAATTTATTTTAATTAAAACTATTTATGAATATACCAAACTTTTAATTACTGTAGTTAATGAAATAGTAAACCAAAATAAAATTAATGATTTGATCAACAACGTTTTCAATATAAAAAAAAAGGATTCATTGATTATATTACATAATTTAGGTAATTAGGTGTTAAATTACATTATGGTATGACTACTAACAATGTCGGGATAAGGTATCAGTCCACAGTTTTAGGATTTTTAATGTTTGATTACGGTTCCAGCTACTGAACAGTTAAATAACAAATTTAATTTAATTACATTTTCTAATTATGTTTTATTAAATTCTCATTATCATGAAATAAAAAATTACGATAAAATAATCATAACTGGCCCACCAAGATTTTCTTGGGTAATTTATTAGTATAACTACAACACACTGCGTAAATTGTACACATTGAATAACTGGACCACATTAAATATGATGGACACACTGAAATTACAAAAATCTTTTATAAACATATACCTACAGGATAATCCTATCGAAGTCTTCTAGCTTCCCTCTCGGACTCCAGCAGCGTGAGGATGTCACCCTCGCGGACGGGTCCTTTGACGTTCCTGATGATCTGACGGTTTTGTTCGCCGATGAATTCTACTTTAACTTGGGTACATTGGCCTTGGGAACCGGTACGGCCCAAAACCTTCAACACGCGAGATAACACTACTGGCTTGTCCATGGTCCCTGCCCTAGAAGTGTTTTATACATTAATTTTTTGTTTTTTAACATCCATACATTTTTTTATTCAACACTTAATCACTTGGCAGTCAGATTAAAATCATACGTACTTACTTGTGTTACGTTGCAGATAGAAAAACTCGAATAAAAAGTTTCAATAAAACCCGTAAGCTGAAATCTTTCACCGTTCAAAATACAGGAACGTGGATAGAACTGAAAAAGAGCGTTGGGCTCAAGAACGTAATCAGTAATCACGAAATGTTAGGCTATACCGCACGATTGTAGATAGGTTAGGTCAGCCTACTACAACCGTACTATTTATACCTTTATGGTACAAGCACAGTTAATTCAACCATAAAACCACAATATGATTCTGTGATAAGATAGAACTTACAGATAGGACCACGATTTTAGATAGTACTATCTTAAATCGTGAAGAAGGCCAAACTTATTCTTTTCTCCGCGACAAAAATGTTACCTATGCAACAAACTTTAGACACTATAATATTCTATATTATAATGTAATCTAAATAATATACTTTGGATACAGAATACTTGAGATATTCTAAGACTGTGCTAATAATCAATTGTTTAGTTTTTGAAGATTGAACTACTAAAGCTATATTACTAAATTTCATTAAATCGAAACAAAATATGCATAATAATATTATGTTGAATACTATAATAAATCAATATAATATTGTAATTAAAGATTAGATTACCTGTATTCTTGGCTTCCTAAGTAAAAAGAACAAGTGTTAATTGCAAGAAACTTGTTTTGGAATACATTCCTATTGTAAATTTGAAACAAATTGATAAAAGAACAAAAATAAGATTTTGAATTTATACTATTATTTCAAGTTGAAACAGTTTGTGAAACAAAAGATGTTTGTTATTACCATAATAGTATAATTAGTAAAAGTAGTACAAATATAAAGTCGATAGTCGTTTGTTTTAGTAAAATAACATAATTTCATAAATAATAAAATATTTTATCATTTATGAAAACTGAGAAGGATAAGGCAATAAGTCATAGACATATCATTAAAAATGTATGGACATCAGCATTTTTAATTAACAAAGGATAATGATTGCATAGGTATTCAAATTAGATTTTTTAAGTTATACCAAAGAGAAATTCTAGTGTATCTAAACAACATTTAAAAAAAAAATTCTTTCTTGTATTTTAATAGGCGCTTAACAGATACAAACTATAACAATAAATTTTTTATTCCACCGTACTCGAGAAAGAAGTTGTGTTAAAATTAAATATTATATGGTATTTAAGTTAATATTTTTTAAAAATAGATAATCTAATTCATGTATCTTGACAAAATATTGTTAATGCACTATTAACTTATGATATAAATGCCAACTCAAAAATTAAATATTAATAAATAAACATATAATGTATTCTTGTCTTTAAAGTATATAAAAATTAAAAATAAACTACAAGGTTACAAAACATTAACATATTTACAAATATAATGTTTCATAAAAAGTATTTAAGTGCTTTTAAGAGTATTTAAGTAACAAAAATGACGTGGTTTAATTATTTACATGTCAGGTTCTTCTATCAACCGATTACAATAATCTGATAATAATTTACTATTTGGTTCTGTATTCAATAAGTCTTTAAGATCTGTAAAATTTCAATACAGTAATATTAAAATCAATCATTATTTATTAAGCACTTATTTTACAACTTTGAACTTTAAATTTATAAATACTTCTATGTTGTTTACCTAGTAAAACACTTATAATATCTTTGGTCTTTTTTAGAAATAATTTGTCTAAACTTTCAATTAATTCATTAAAATTTTTTTCTATTAAATATTTTTTAACAATACTGACAAAATTTGAGTACATATTTTTTTCTTTTAGTACAGTCCTGACCTACACAAAATAGAATAAAAAATAAAATTAACAAAATTATATAATCTATTAGATTAACATTCAGCTTAAACATAAGATTAATCTAAAAATGAACACTTACTTTTTTCATAAAATTAAAGACTTTATTTGTTGAGTCCACTATTGTTTCTGAATTATCAATTTTATTAGGAATTATTTTTAATTTACGCTTTTTAGGTAAAGGTTTTACATCGGATGTTACATCAATTTTTAAAGGCTGACTTTCTGATATGGTGTGGATTATTGTATGCTCTTCAAAGTTATCAACAAACCCCAAGATGCTATTAGAGCTACTAGAGATTATCAATGTATTGTTTTTTTCTATTTCATTTTTATTTTCACTACAGTAACTTTTATAAAGTTTTAAAGTGTCATCTTCCAATACTTTTCGTTTAACTGATTCAATTGATCTCAATACAGTAGCTTGGGCAGGCTCGTCGAATGAAGCATTTGAAAACAAAACAGCAGAAGGCATCTAAAACATTATTCATATATTTTAAGAATTCTTCCATAGACAAATATTTTATTTAAGTATAATGTAAATAATTACTATTGCCCCAGTGCTTTTGAAAAATTTCATGTTTTCTCTGTAAGCTATTGAAAACTGGTCATATATTTTTATATGAGGTTGTATCCAAGCAGAGAGCTGTGATTTAATATTAAAACTTGCATAACGTTCATCACAAAATATAATAGAACCCCAATCGCCAATATGTCTTATCACGCGCCCCATTGCTTGATTCACAGCTTTAATAGCTTCCAATTTGTACCATTCATGACCAGATAAACACTTAAGTCACAACAGAAACATCAATGACATAACAAGTATTAAATAAATAATAAACTAATTTATATTTTTACCTGTGAATTTTCTTTTCTTATTTCATCCAAATATTCTCTTTTCATCACAACCCGTGGATCTTGGTAAGGAGGATATGGTAGTCCTAATATAATCACAGCTCTAGCTTTCCAATCAGAAAAGTCAAGACCTTCAGACACTTTTCCTCTATAAACTGCTAACAATATGGCACCCTTGTTTTCTTGAATGGCTTTATAATATTCTTCAATTACGCTGTTTAACACATCCTTATTTTTTGGTTCCACAAATATAGACTAAAATATAACAATATTAACAATAATACTTTTTTGTGAATATTATATACCTATTTATATTACTTTATTCTTAGTGATTGACGCCCAAATATTGCAACCCTGCCAATGATTAACACACTGGTCTAAAAATGGATAAGAAGGGAAAAAAACTAAAGTACCTCCAGGTATAATACGTGAAAAATTTACTAGAGTCTGACCCAAACTTATAAGAAAATCAGAATTATTCCTAAAAAAAAAAGTATATTTTTATTATTTAAAATTAAAATCTGTATTATTCTATACTATTATTATTAGATAAAATTAATCATTTGGTAAAAATTTTTATATAAATGTTTTATATATTATAACCCTCAAATTAAAAACTGATTTAGTACACTCTAATAAATATAATTTATAGGTATTTTATTTACCGGCTACTGTAGTTGCATATAAGTGGTTTGTTGCTTGGCCCAGATTTTATGACTGATACATGGACCTTAAATAAATAAACAAATAAAGAATCAATGTAGAAATAAATAAATAATCATAATTTAACTAACCTGACTATTTTTGATGATATGAGCATTTTGTAATTGTACTTTAACTGGAATTCCTATTTCAGAAATAGTTGAAGCTAAAGGTGACAATGTACCACTGGTAAGTATTATAGAATGAACATTTCGTTCTAATAAGTCTCTCATCCTACGGAAGTCAATTATTAATTATTCAGAAATTATGCAAATTATTATTAAACAAATATATTTTGTTGCATTGAGATTCTTATTGAATTTGTCATAAAACCCATATTGCATCAAATTAATTACATTATAACTCACAGCCTTAATACACATAATAAGGAGAATTAGCTACTAGTTAAATAATTGTTTAACTAATTTCTTTATTTTGAAAATGATTTTTAAGGCATAAAAAACTTTAATGATACACTTTCTTAGATGTGCCTGACATTGTAAATATAATGAGAGGTATATAACGCACATCATCAGACAGCATACTCTTTAAGAACAAAGCCATACGTGTAAAACTACTAGGAAAGCGTACTATAAGAGTTTAATAATAAAAAGAAGTTCCTGCAAAAATATTGAAAAGCTCTCAGAAACTGAGGTTTTAACTGAGCTTCACTCAAATTTATTTTTGAATGCAGATTTAATATTGCTTACTAATTTGCTCACTAAATATCCCATATTCTTTATTTATATTATATTTTCTGTTAGGTTAGAGATATCTATATTATTTATTTTAATAGAAATAAAAGGAAAAACTAAAAAAAAATTCTATCATTTTCAAAATATAGGTAAAAATAAAAATAAATATAAACTAATAATTAGTTATTTATAGTTTTTGAATAGCCCATAATAATATTTCTCTAATAATATATGATATAAAATAATATTATACTGTTATGGTTGTTCAAATTGACTATAAAAAAATGGTTAGAGAATAATGAATATGTTGTGTTTGTATGCAATCATAACTATTTATTTCACACATTACAAAAAACTTGCACTTGGCAATATACTAAACAAGAAAATGCATACCCAAATCCAGGACTGAAGCACCAAAAATTTAAAGTTTTGCCTTTTTTAAGTTCTTTTAATTTAATTGAATCATTCTTTGGCTTATATTTACTCTGCTCTAACTGTATGTATGTCTAAAAATACATTTTAAGATCATTACTTTGTAAACAATATTCTACATGTATTAAATATATATTATTTAAAACTAATCAATAATTAAAAATTGAATATAAAAACAAATGTTAACAATTTAAATAGATTCAACTTACTCTAAAATATCTGTCTGTATTCTTAGGGTCTCCATTTGTTCCTAAACTTTGCAAAACACATTCTAAAAATTGCTGAAATTTGTACAAACATGCTTCTTTAGCTTGATGAGGAGCGTTGACATTGGATGATGATATATATAATGTAACAGAACTTAAAAAGCTAATAAATTTAGACATGTTTGAAGGTGTTATCTAAAAAAAATAAAATGACATTTAGATTTTAATTTTTAATAATAGTTATTTTTGTTTAAATATAAATATTAGATACTGACATCCGCGCATTGAAGTAGTTTAAATATATAAGATCCTTCCATTTTCTTATCATTTGTACTGTTTGTAAGCTCAATACCATCAATAACTTTCTCTATTTCTAAAAATAATGCTTTTAACACACATATATCATCATCGGAGAATTCTCTAGGCTTTAATTGTATTGGTTCTGCAGAAAATTCTGTATTTTTTTCATCATACAATTGTTTCATAATCTAAATGAGTTATAATATAAGCTATATTATATCTCATGGTAGCTTTTCATTGTAATTAATTAGTCATCAGCTTTAATAATTTACCTTATTATTATTTACAAATGAGAAATGTAACTTACATTAGTCACAGCATCAATGCAAAGAGCTATATCAGTACTGCTTATATCCACAGAACAAGATTCTTCACACATCTTTTCGACATTATGTCCTTCATCGAGAATGATAACATCATCCTAAAATAATTACTGCTATTAACTATGATATAATATTAATAATTATTAATAAATAAAAATGAATGAATACCTACACTAAATTGGATATCTTGAGCTTTTCTTGTCCTTGGATCGATAATGTAATTATATGGAGTGAATAATATGTCTACATCTTTTTGTAATTCTCTAGACCCATAATATGGACAACAGTTAAATTTTTTCCCTTTGTTTACTAAATCTTCTATGTCAGCAATCCCATTTTCTACAAATGCTTCTTGAGATTTCAGCTCAACATTGTTATAAAATTGGCATGTTCGAGTGCTGACTTTAGCACGGCATAATGCAATTTTAACAGAAGAAGTTGCTTCATTCATAACCTCTGGATGAATACACAACTGGTCTCTTGAACCAATTATACCAACTTTCATGTGTTTGTAATTAGTCCGACGAAGTTCTTTCATCACTTGATTCAACTGAGTGTGAGTTCGTGAGCCATAAATAATACGAGGAGGTCGAATCACTCCATCTAACAATAGTTGAAGAAAAATAATGAATAAATTTAAATTTTTTTAAATTTAAAAAAATTGGAGAAGTTACTCTTTTGCATATTAGGTGTTAAGTGTACCACATTATTGATTAAATTACTGTGGATGACTAATGAATGTGTTCAATTATAATTAAATGATGAATGATTACAAATAAAATGCAATCTGAGAAAAACAATGTGTCAGCCTCATTTATTTCTAAAAACGTTTTATAGTTTATTTATACTACTACCTACTAGTGCTGAGCACTAAATCCGGATCAATCCATATTCGGATTGGTCCAGATTGAATAAAAGTAATAATCCATTTAATCAGGATTATGATTATTATTATTTAAAAAAAATACATTATTTGATTTTAAAAATCAATATAATAAACTTAAACAACCTTTTATTTCAATATTTCAAAATCACAAGTCTGGTAGACTTGGCTGTGGATCGTGTATGTAAACATTGTTGTTTATTAATATAGTTACCTAAAAATTATAAAAAATAATGATAGGATAATAATAATTTGATGCATTATAATATGACTTATCTACTAAGTTTCTCAGGTCTATTAAGTTGACTAATTGTGAAAAACTCGAAAACCGTGAGATTTTTTTAAAGTGGTTTTATTATATTGTTCATGGATCACATATTTGTACTATAATATTGTATAGATAATAATGGCAAATAATTTGATTAAAAATAACACTATAGCCAGATCGGATCCAAAATTCCAAATCCAAATTTTGGATTTAATCAATTTCATCCAGATTGGTGAATTTAATCCGGGAATCCAGTTAAAATGGATTGATCCAAAATTCAGATTATATAATTGTAATCCACAATCCGGATTGGTCAAAATAATGTTCAGCACTATTATCTACCTAAATACTATTAGTAATATGTTTTTCAATTAGTAATATGGCAAGTCAAATATATTTTAGCCAAGACAATCAGAAATAATATATTAATAATTTGTACTTTTTTTTTTTAATTTTTATAAATTATTTTTAAATGATGGGAATTTTTTGATCAAAAAACTAAATTCAATTTGTTTCCAGAAACCACCCACAGTTGAAGATTTCAGCATATTTACTCCTCCAAATAAATTTAAAATGACATACATACATTATAAAACCGGTTTTTCACAACTGATGTACTTACCAAGTTTACTAATAATCAAACGGGCAAGTAATTTGTGTGCAAAGTTTTCAAATGACTAGTAAATTCATTGGTATTTTAGCCGTTTGTTTGACTTGTGTCACATCTATTGACAATTGTCGGGAAGGATACCAGAAACCAATAATAATTGTACATAAGAAGTATACCAATTTATGGGTATGCGGCTTAAAATCAATACATTTATTGCATAGTTCTGAATCTAAAATACCAAAACTAAAAAAATGTGTAAGCTTACTCCAAGCACTATTTGGATTCTTGTCAACACCAGCTGCTGTATTGACTGACAAAGTTATGTTACTTTCCGTCGGACACATTCGATTGGCTTGAATAGCTGCTTTTTTTGCCATCAGCCATGCCAACGATGAACACAACAATGACAACGTTTTTCCCGTTCCTGTGGGTGACTCCAGCACACCATTATGTCCCTGAAAACATGAAACTTAACGTACACACATCGATCAAATAGACAAAAATGAATTATGACACACTGCTTACGTTTTGCAAACATTCCAGAACCTTTTCAATGTATTGTTTTTGGACTTCATACGGCTCATAGGGAAAATCCACCCGCAATCCTTTGCATTCAAATGATGTCATTTTAGACTCGTACCTGAAAATACTCAACAATATATTTACGAAAAGCTTAAATACATTATATATATGCAAGACCATAACTGAGGGGTAGGTCCAGGGGTCCGGACCCCCCTTCTCTACATTTTTAAAAGTAAACAAATTTTAGTAATGAATTTAATTTATTGACTAAACCTGCATTAAGAATAAAGTTATTAATAAAAGTTGGAACCTCCCCCCACCACACCAAGAAATTTGTTTTCAGTTACGGCCTTGTGTATATGAACAAAAGAGACGGCCGAGCTACAGACCTTAAACAGTTACGGGCTTACGGTTTAAAAATTTAATATACTTACTATGTATTTAGTCCGGACTTTCGGAAGTCGTCGAATGACGAATAGTGAAGTTATACACCAAAGTCTATATTTTTTTCTTATGGTATATTATGATCTAAATCTAAGCCGGAAACGTTATCAAATGTTATTGAATTATTCAAAATACCATTATCGCTCTTTTTGTGCAATAAAAGCGCGGGATTTTCATCGATAATATGGTAATATTGTTGTATGATAATATCAGGGTATAGACAGTGCGTGAATTGGCCAAATCGGGTAACTACACACACGTATAGACAACAAACATTTATTATCTATTCTGTGTTATTCCGTATTGTTCTCTATAGAATACAGATTTCTTTGTTACCGAATAGTCAAATAACCCTTGTCCAGTACCTTTTAGTACCCAATTCAGTTGTCCATTAACCATTATGGCACGGCTATAGTATCTGTAATGTCTATACTAATATAGCTGTGGACCGTGGTCTATGAAAATCATGACAAAGTATAAATTTTGTCATGATGATAATAATATGGGATTAAGAGGTTTAGATTTTCGGACTTTCGGCACAAAATAATCGGCGAAGATAAATCTTGGAACGGCTGGAACGAAATATTTAGAACTCGTCCCGGGGAAATAATTCTCGGAAAAATATTATTAGCCTCAATTAGAAGCACCAAGCACGATTATTAAGAATAAAGTTATAAAGTTGTTCATAATCGTCCGTAAAAACTTAAATATTTTAAATATAATGAAAAAGTTACCACAAGTACAGTCACCACATTTGGCTGAACAAAAAATGCGGGAACCAAAAATAATAATTAAAAATTAAAAAAATGTCCTACTCATAGTTCATACAATTAATATTGAAATATCTATCCCTCTCTATAACTGTTGTTTGGTATTCCAACTCCTAATTTTTTTTTTTTATTGAATATTGACAATCTGTAAACTAGTTTTACATAAAAAATATGAGCTATAATACGTATGACATAATTTACTTGATAAAAAAAGTAACCCAGCGGCTACACTTTATGTTGGTTTAAGCTCCTAAATTAAATTGTATTTCATAATTTTATGTAAGGTTTGTACATAATGCATAATAATAATACAATGATATGTAATGCATATTGGTCGCATCTCATTTACCTATCCAGTTCGTTAAAAATTAATTGTGTATTAATTGCATGACTTGCATTTGAAATTAAAATTTCGTTTTACGTTATTTACAATCTACACGTTGTACAATTTTTACGTTTATCATTACTTAGAAATAAAACATTAAACAATTTTTACATTTATGGTTTAAAATAATATCTAATGCGGGGAATGGCCCGAATACAAAGTATAAAAATTCTTGGATTGATCCCTTACAAGATTGATTGCTAAATCACTTGGAATAGTATATTTCTACAAAACCAATATTATAACTTTGAAGTAAATTAGTTTTAAATTATTTCGTTTTGTGTTATTTTTCGATTAATGATGTTCTATAAATTATGTTTAGTGTCCAATGCTAAATTCACACGATATTTTGCAACATGAGTGATTACCCTAAAATATAATTATCTACCTGCTACACGATATTTTAATCGATGACATAATAATATAATATTGAATTGTTGACCATTATAATATCAGATAAATGTTTTTTTACACAATGTTTTAAAGTTTTTTATTCAGTTTAAATCGGGTAGGTAAATTTTGATTTTACTATTTCATGAACGATTATATGGGCTAGTAGTCGGCACAGTGATGATTAAACGGGTGGGAGAGGAATACAAGTGCACACCCAGAATTTTTTTTTTTTTGAGGGGAGGAGGGCTAAATAAAATAATTTTTAAACTCGATTCCCGGCAGTATGGCAGGTACAAAATGCATAATATTATGTTATAATAAATGCTTCAATTTCGATAGTTAATATTATTTTCCTATTTCATGATTTAAAGTCAATATCTATAAGAAAAAAATAGTATCTCAGTACCTAATAAAATTACCAAAATGTTATAAGAGGTCTAAATGATAATCAGGTACATACAATGGGGTATACATAACTTTTATATGGGGAGGGGGGCTGGATCTGTGGAAAAACCTATCCTATCACTTTTGTACGAAAAAAAGCGTAGATATATTAATTTATTTAATTTGATGGGAGACTGGAGGCCCAAATTTAAATTATCAACATAATTGCTATAGTTACACCTATGCCTAAAAAACAATTCAATATAATTTTTTCGTTTCACAACAAATGTTCATAAATTATCTGGTTCAGCAATAACCAGGAATTAATTAATTGGCAGTAACTAAACTTTTTAAAGCATTCAAATATCTGATTTTTGGTGATATTGGTGTAGGAATAGTATTATTATCAGCCATACCGTTGCTCTTAGACGTCTTAGAAAAATCATATTTTATTTTAGACATAGTAATAAATAGGATATTTTTAAGACGCTATAAATGTATGAAAAAATTAAATTCACACGTAAAAACCCTTTCCCGCGGGATGGAACCACTCAGGTTGTAGTGGTAGCTAAGCCTTCAATTTATATGCAAAATAGATTATAGATGAGAAAATAATCAAATACCGTTTTTATTTTTTTTTTTTTGATATCAATTGTATGAAAAAAGTTCTTATTGTTTCAAAATCCATTATTTTTGTGTTTACTTTCAACAATTATTTATACAACATAACATATTGCACACGATCAGACTATTAGTAGCCAAAACAATCAAATTATTATGTTAGGTAGGTAACTGGTAAACAATACACTTCGCAGTTCCCTTTATCTATTAATATAATTACTATTACGATTAAAATATTAAGAATTTAAAACCTATAAATAGATTTGAATTTTGAATTGGTTGCCACTAAAAATATTATTTACCAATAAATTACCAATCAATGTTTATCTATAAGGGCGCTCGGTAGACGGCCACATTTAAGGAATTTCACCGTAATCACTAATTGTTAAATCATTGTAAACGAATTGACTTAAATATGACTCAAATCAACTTGGCAAATTCGACCGTTTCAAATTCGTGTGGTCATTTCGAGTTTTTATATTACAATAAATTGACCTATTATCAAACTTAGAGTACCCAAGAACATTATTTGTGTTTTCGTTTGGTAGCACTAAATAAAAAAAGGCCACGGGGGACCAGACCTCCACATCAACTCCTTGTATACGTGGTATACCCGTATACATATTTCATCGTACCAAATACTTTTAAGTGGTTTGAAAGTATTTGATTGTACCACAGATTTTATGAAATAATAATTGTTCCACGATTGTACTAATTCTAAATTTATATGTAAGAACAGATAAAATTAGAAGCTAGAAATCATATGAATTTTCATAACCGTTAGAATCAAAGGTATATGGGAATATAATAAAATTGTACTTTTATCAAATTCTGAAGTAGATTATCTTGAATTTAATCATACCTTCAGAAATATTTAGTGCGCCACAGTAAAAAGTTAGATGTGCTGCGGGTTGCCATCAACTGATATAAACCATTCAAATTGTAGTTTGAGTAGGTACATAAATCTCATATTTTAATAGTTTAATGTACAAATCTAGCATTAACGTTCTTATTTCAATAATTTATATTTTAAATTTGTCTAAGTGTTCATGGAATATGGATAAGTGGCATTGTTTTAATATACTATCAATCTAGGAAACCATATTTTTATTTCAAATACTAGTAGTTAACTATAATGACATGTATTTTTTTTTAAAGTTATATAACTCTTAAAACTATTAAAAATATAATATTAATTGATATTACTCAATCATTTTAACAAATACAAGTTGTACTATTATTTTATTAATATTCATTCACAAAAATTATAATACGGCCAGTCCTTTGGGTGCTAAAAACTAAACGTCTGATTGTACAAATATTTTGTTTAAAATTACATAACATTTAACACACTATGTTTCGTATTAAAATATTTATGTATAATTTTGTTTCATTTTTAACTCATACTCTAAAAATAAACATCATCCTCTAAAGTACTGGATGGACTAGTGTGTTACATGAAAATGTTATTTACATTATTAGTGTTCCAATTATGTATTAGACATTAGTATATCATAGCATATTATATATATATATAAAAAAAACTTATATAAATACAAAAATGACTTGGGATTCATATAGGGCAATTATATTACTTTTTATCTACAAGAGACAATTATAAAAAGGAAAAAAAAATGTTAAGTAAAATATAATATTATGACACAAACAATTTAAAATATTATCCCAGTGCTATTATGTACACAATTATTATTAATATTAATTTATTGCCAGAAAACAAATGATGTGTGAGAACCAAAGTAAAATAAAATATAAATAAAACAATGCTCAAGAAAATACTAGTGCTTGGCTTTGGGACTTGATGTTGGGGAGCTATTTGGATTGTTTGATTCTGCAGCTGAAGGTTTAGAACATTGTACTTGTAATTCTTTCCAAGTACGGTCTTCTCCTAAGAAACAAACTATCACAACTGTCATATTGTCACACCCAAGACCTCCCATTTGACCATTGGGTGCTAGACACCTTGTCATTAAGTCTTCACATATATCCTCAGGCTCCATGCCATTGCTGACACGGAAACGAACAAATTCAACCACTTCCTTTAAAAAAAAAACAAAAATATATGTACATAATATTATTTATGATATAAAATCATCAAATGTGATATTATAGTATAATAATATTATATTATAATTAATTATAAACCAATAAATTATGTTTAACAATATAATTCTAAATACTTAGTTTACTTTTATTTAAATTTGTCATAAATTAGACAAACAAATAATTGAATTAGATCTAAATCAAAGTAAGATAAAAAAATATTATTATATAATCATTATGTGTATCATGTATAACATATTATTATTTATTTATTTAAAATACGTCTTACTTCATTAGTCATTACATCCCAAATGCCATCACATGCTAAGACAATGAATTCTAAATCCTTTGTAACTGACTTTACTTCAATATCAGGCCAAGCTAGAAATTAAATTTATGATGTATTTATTCAGAAATGAAACATTTTATTTAATTAAATATTTATTATATTAATGATTAATGAATATAATAATTCATCAAATTATTATTATTCAATGTACAGAAAGATCAATTTATGTTACCTTACTAATTTTATCAATAAATATTATTGACTTTGAAAAAAAATCTTTTGATTAATTTGAAGTGTTTATTGTTTAACATATTTTTAATAAATCTAATTTTTATCAGAGTAATTTTTTGGTTTTTAAACTATATTATGGTGCAATGTTTTACTAAATTAATTATTAATTTAATAACTAATGTTTGGATATTCACATTTTTTGAAATGTTTTGATTCTAGATATAAAAAAAGTAAAAACCAAAAAAGATAAAAATAGTTTAAAAAACATTTTATTTATTCAAAAACCAATTAAATTAAATAAAGTATAGACCAGCTTTATTAATTCCAATAAAGTTTAAAGGTTATATCAACAGTATGCAACTAAGAAATTGTTAACAATTTGAAATTTGAAACAGGTATTATGGTATTCTTTAAAGAATATAGTAATACATACTCAATTCAGAATAAGAATGAACTTCAGAAAGTATCATTTTTTATTAACGACTGGTGGTTAAGCAGAGATCGGGAGGGGACTTAACTCTCAAAACAGAGAGCTTTTAAGTTGTGTGGAATCAAAACCCTCTCACTCACATTAATGTTAAAAATATTAGCTCCCCTGAAATTTTATTAGATTTCTGTCTATGGGTGACACACATATCAACCTCTGTACAATTACCATGTAGTAAAGCCATTACCCTGTGCAAGTTTGGATGCTGAAGACTCATTTTAACACAAATAGAGCATAAATATTTTTTTAAAATTCAATACTTTTTATATACATTGTTATGTACCGTATATACAGCTTTGTACACTGCTTAAAAATACACATTTATACAACATTTTAGATACCATATATATTTTAATTAATAGATCATTTTTTTTAAAACAGTTTTTATCATCAACTGTTTAATCTTTGGTATCATAAATAGTATTTGATTATTGTGTAAAAATGTATTCAATAAAAAATAACTTTATTTTCTCAACTTTAATTCTCAAATAATTTTGTATATAACTAACATTAGAATTTAGTAATACAAGTTAATAGTATAGATTAACTTAATTTAATTTTATAACAAAGTTTAGAGTTAAAATGTTTAAAACTATACACGCAGAGGTAAAAAAAGCGTAACATGTAATATATTA
>JACXSJ010002184.1:0-53738 GCA_014851325.1 Pentalonia nigronervosa | reverse complement strand
CCGCCGAGGACGCCAAAACCGCCGCCGCCGCCAAGACAAACCGTAACGACGACATCACCAACGTGCGCGACCCTTAAATCATAATATTGGGCGGGTACATGGGGCATGCAGAGGTGTCGTGCGTATTAAAGCTATCGTGCAGCGTTGTATTATTATCGTATTATAATATTATTGGATACGACCAAAATAATAATAATAAAAAAAAGGTAATATTAGTATAAAGTTTTTTTTTTTTTCAGAAAAGGTGTGCATAGAGTGACTTTTATCGAAATATTTTAAAACTTAATTTATTGATTTTGTACGATTCATATATATATATAGCTCATGATTGAACTAAGAAGAACATTTGAAAATTCAAATTTAATCTAGTCAGGTGTCTAGTCATATCTAACTTTTTTATCTTATGAAAAAGAGATTCCACTCGGCCTGCTGCATGCCATCATTAGTATTATGTAAGTAACTAAACCGATGGATATTTAAAAATACAAAAAAATATCACGCGATTCGCATATTTGTAATATTTGGCAAGTTTAAGTAGTTACATCGTGTTTAGAATAAGACTGGGCTCGACCCCGTTAGTATTGATGGCACTGTAAATTCAATTGTAATTGCCATATTACAGTAAAACCTCTTTATAACGGAATCGCTTGGGACCAACGATTTTTCCGTTATAAAGAGTTTTCCGCCTTAGAGAGGGTAAAAAAAATGTTTCAAGAATGTATGTATGTGTACGTATGTTAAAAAAATTATATTTTTTATTGCGTCGTAAACTTGAGTTTTTCCACATTTAAATCTAGTAATAAATTCCTTCGTACTTAGTTTTTGTGTCTCCTTCAACTCGATTAGTTTAACTTTATCGGACAAAGTCAGCTGTACGTGGCATATTAGCGAGTAAAAACTAAAAACAGTACAAAAACAAACGAAATCACAACGATAATACAGACGGTGAGTACTGCACGTTTACCTAAACGATATGAACAATTCGACAGAAAAAAAACGACTGGGCAGTTCATATTAACAAAAATACTTTAAAGGTATGTGCACATACGTACACATTTAATCTTTAATTATAAACAAATCATTATGACAATCGTGAAACGATAGCGTCGAATGATATTTCAGATAATGATAAAGTTTAGATTATCTAGTAACCAAACATATATATTATATACATATAGTTTATACTTATATAAGTGTAATTTATCTTTAAATAATTCTATTTTCCGTCTAACAGAGGGTTCGTTATAAAGAGGTTTTACTGTATATTATTATAGATAGGTACATATAGGCTGGGGTTTATTATAAAATTGTCCACATTATTTATACACTTCGGGGCAAACTAAATAAGTGGTAATACCTTGCGACCTGCTGTATAGCCGAATATTCTCATCAATGTACGTAATGTTTTATTTTTCATTAAAATCCATCAAGGTCATTTTTAAAGTACACGCTCCATTATTATGGCGTTCTCGTCTCACTTCTCTGTACGTCACAAATATAATTACAATTTTAACGAACCTCAGCTGGTGTTACCTTGCTAATGCAAATCTATCACTCTTAATGAATGATATAATTCGTATTGTTTGTGTGCATGTTATATTAATATGCTTTTGTTTGTGCCTATGCATTTCCGATGTCCATATATTGTCAGGGCCGTCGAATATCGGGGATATGTGATAAACGTTAACAGATACGTTATAATGAAGTGGGGTCTATTCAATGCAAGCATGCTTAGGTGTTACTTCAAAGCCTTAGCGTCAGAACGATTTTATACCCGTCAATATAATATGATAAACCTGGATAACTGTATGAATATAACAAAACAATTCGTTCTAGCCAATAAAATTATTGATAACCAATTCATATCATATAATAAAGCTGATATAGTTAATTATAATCGTTATTACCAAATTATATGAAAAATATGTATCAGCTATCAATAAGTTACCAACAATTTATTTAAGCCAACTAACCACGGGGCATTTATTTGCACTGCACCTTTAAGTCGGTCCTGCGTATATCAGTTATATAATTTGAGTGCAATAGTTACAATTTCTTAAAAGGTCCTATTATATTATATCAACGAAATAAATTATGAAAATCAAGACTCAATAGTTATGTTGAATTATTATAATCTATACAAATCCCCGAAATTGATTCATGAATTTGTACCTATATATATCTAGAGACAAGAACCAACAACAATATTATTTATTTTTGAAAGTAAAATATTCTAACACTCAGTTTTTTTTTGTGTTAAGCCGAGGACAAGTCTAAACTTATTGGCTAATTAACGTGTGACCATTTCAAATTTTCCCATGTGAAAATACTCAACGTCTCCATACTCAATTTGCGAATAAAATAAAATTACCTGTGTATTTTAAACGTTAACTGATGAATAATACTTATAAGTTATAATAATAAATATATTGATGTAAATTGTAATATATCGTACAGTGTATAATTCTTTTTTAATCAGTATAATAATAGTATAATATGGTAAACGAATAAAATAGGTGAAATTTGATACGAACCAATTAATAGCCAAACAAAAATAAAATCTTCACAAGCATCTCCCGAAAGACGTCTGCAAACGTTATAAATACACTAAAACTGGATACCTACGACAAAAATCTTGGTAATTTTTTTTTAGTCAACAGTTTGAAACCAGCAAACAAGTTTTCAGTGCTTAGTAACAATTACACAACGATGCACAAATATTTAGAAACTATCGTATTTCGTTTTATTTTAAATTATTAATTTTCGCTATGATTGAAACGTAAAATATTCGAATATAATATGTGAACGGTCATTTAATTCTTTTATTTTTTTTATTTTATTAATATTGTATTTGTAAATTTAATATATGAATTGATAGATATAAGTATATATATATTCAACCAATATTGGGAAATATCTAGATAAAAATGAATTATCTTTTATTTAGAAAATGTTTAACTCTGTTATATTCATCTTCAATTAGATAAAATTCTAGTTATCTATACGTACTTAACTAGATAATTTATTTTAATGAGTTATGAAAAAAAAATTTGAAAATTAAAAATATTATTTATGTATACATTTTTACCTATTATTCGGAAAATAAACAGCTAAATAATATTTATTATTAAACCATATATTTTAATACTGGAGTTTTACATTGCAAACCATAATATCAAAATACAGAAAAAAAATATTTAATATTATGTAGCAAGAACAACTCAAAATAGCAAATCGAAAAATACTTCTACTTTACCCTCAAAATTAAAATAACACAACTGTAGTGATCTCAACACGTCTTTCCGTCACTTTCCTTTAAAAAATTAACTTTTTAAAAATTTTTATTGCAAATATTTAGTTTACTAGTTTACTATTCCTATAAACTTCTAAGTCTTGTTTTAAAACCCGCTAAATCAAAAATATATAAAAATACGAGAAAAGAAAAGGTCAACAAGTCTCATCAGCCTCATAGGTAAAAAAAATTAATATTTTATATTCTGAGCTGAGCGATAATGTATTGATTTTACAAAGATGTGTGTGTTTCTTTTTGTGTCTATCAACATTTTTTAGGGTAATAAAAGTACTTTGATTTTCTTCAATAACATTTTATCTGGTAGGAAAGTGAATCTACTTTGAGGGATCAAAAGTAAAAAATTTCAAATAATTTTCAAACGCGTCGGGAAAAACTAAAACAAAACTTACAGGAAAAATGAGAATTTTTACAGAAAGCTAATATTTGACAAAATCGATGTAAACTGTAGATACATGACATTTTTAACAACAAAAATATTATATTATTCATTACCATTTTCTATACATCATTCACTATACAATTTTCAATTTTCAATGTGAAATTTTATTTTTTAAATACATATTTTCGTTCTACCGAATATAAGTAAAGTACCTACCCACCTATGGCTTACTGTTATAATCATACACTTTCTATACAGCTGTGTGCAATGTGTCAGTGTAACTATATATATATATATATATGTAGAAAATATAAATGATGATTAAATTGTATAGAATTAAAGTGAAAGAATCATACCAAAATTACTGCCAAAAGTATTGAGTCATCATTTTTATATAATAATGATTATGCACAGCCGTATACTGATGCGCGTCTATTATTTATTTCCTATCGGAAAAAAAATACCATGCACGTTTTTAAATTTTTTAAGACAAAACAATTCATTCGCAAAAAAAACATACCAGTTGGCTTTAAAATATAAAACTATTAATTACACGGAATTGAATAACGTGTGTTTTTCTCTCTGTTTTAATACTTGAGTTATAGTGGTCTGGAGAAAAAAAATGGCTTTTTAAAACAAAACTAGCAAACCATAAGTCTATTACACGATTTTCGTGACGACTCAAGAACAGCTGCATTACAGCCCAAACTCAGCAAACGTTAGTTGTAATTATTTTTATTTGTAATTTCACGTTTAATGTTGTATACGTGTATAGTGTATCTATTTGAATACAGCTAATCGAATTCTCGTATATTATATTTGTTTAATAGAATCCCACACAATTTACATGCTATTAATCGTAAATGTCTCGTGTGACGATTGGTGATTGGTTTTCTCAATTTATTTCATTTTGCATGCAATGCACGTATCTTTACACATAAATTGTTATTTATCCAATTAAAATCTCTGACCGTGACCAGAAAAATGTGATGTAGTTGCATACAGTGTGAATAATATGCATTATAATGTGTGTAAAACATTGACTTAGGGTATTATTAGGCATATTATACACGACGCGCTCTATAAACGATATACAATATTACAATTATAAAACTATATTATATTATTATTATTTTATTACACGCAACACGGGACATGCTCCAATCAATACAAGATTGTAAACACTCATTACAAAATATTAATATTTTTGGAGTGATGGATCCTTATAATATGATGTACTCAGCATTCCATGTAATGGCTGATTTTGTTCCATATAATCGATGTTGCATATAAATATGGAAAATAAATACATGTAACGGGCATGAAAGGATGGCATTTTAATTTAAAGTCAATTTGTTTTAATAGTTTGAGAGAATCTATAATAAGATAATCAATAAGGCGTCTCAGAAAAGTTAAATTAGTTTCAAACCTTCCACCAGCTTAAGTATTCAGGCCAAGCTGGTGAATAACTGGTGAATATAGTCGTGGAGTGGGTCTATCAATTTTTAATACATTATACGCTACAAGATGTATCCGGATCCCACAAGCAGCTCCATACGATATTAATGATATTATACACATATAGTATCCATACATACATTATAAACTATATAAATTAATTGACAGTGTTATACCATACGTACGTATTTCCTATACACCTATATTAGCGCATAGTGCGCACTCAAAATAATTGTCTCGTAGTACAAGGGTGAACTGAAAACATGAGTAGGTATTTATATATATATATTATGTTTGTAACTGCAGCCAATTTGGGCGTAAACAGATAATATTATATAATATATTATTATATCAACAACAATCAAACAATAATAATGGAACACATTGAAATGATATGATGACGTGGGGTGTATAATACTATAATATACAATATGTACATATTAAATGTCCTTGGATCGGTTACGTATATAATAATCCTTGAACCAATTATTGTACGGTCGATAAATATAAGGGATTGATGTGTGCCCTTGAGTTCAGAAATCGTTTGTACGAATGTAAAATAATATATAATAATATGATAATATATGAAAACTAGATGACGCGAAACCTTCGATCGTCTCGCCACGACATTTTATGTTTATGCTGCGACGGATCACTTTCGTTTGAAGGTCCGTTATTGTTGTGCATACGTATATAAATATAAATATATATATATATAAATGACCTAATGACGTTTACACAATACGCTGTATATACATAATATAAGGGTCAGTAGAACAAATTCAAGGTTGGTTTTCGCCCTCCGCGGAGAGGCACAACACTAAGGCGCACTGTTACTTTTCTACTGTCGACGTGGTGTTTAGGCGTACATAATATTATAATATGTAAATATGTGTATATATTAGTATGTTATCGTACAATAAAAAAGCTATTCCTGCGGAGCGACATTTACATGTGCTGCACCGGATCCATGCATATAATGTTATTATTTTAATTTAGTTATTGTACACAAACGTCGGGGACAATGATGGACGATAGTATACAATAATCAATGATGAATGAAAGTCAATTCTTTAAAAAAAGTATATTTATATTATGTGCGCGGTTCTTGTCGAAAGACCTCGATCAGGCGCATGTAACAGAATATCACAGATTGACTTATAAAAATTGTATCTATAAAAATTGTGAGTCAAGATTTTAATATTTTCAAAAACCTTTATTGTAATTATTTAAAATAGATAACAAAAACACTGTTACATGGAAGAATTTATTGATGTATTATATCACAACAGATAGGAATCGGACTTCCAATCAAATTTAATTATTATTGACTTCTTAAAGAAAACCAAATTACACAAACTAATTTAAGCTAAACGTGTATTGTTAATAAAATGTAAATATAATTTAAACTAATGGCCTTAGATGCCGATATTATTTAAATAAATAAATAAAAATTACTAATTTATATATTAAATTTACAACTTTCTAATACAAAATGTTGCTAAATAAACGTTATGGATAAATATTAAAACAAAGAACGTTAAAATATGTTGGTAGGCTATAGATGGATCCTAAATATTTTATTATTTTCTAGATTTTTCACTGACGAAAAATCGAATATACTTGGATAAAATTTAAATTGTATTAATTCTTATTAAATTAGGAAATTAAATACAATCGGGTGACAATTTAAATATTATAAATTATGAGCATTACACATTTTAATTTAAGCCCTGTTCGTTTATTTTTTAGTTAAACGAAGTGAGTCAATGAAAATTATATGAGAATTAAAAAACGGTTACGTCGAACAATTTATTTGAAAACCAGAATCGCTCCAGATAATGCTTTTTTATGTCCAAAACGAGAATAAGCGTCTTGTAGATATGTAGAGACGTGTGGTGTGAAAAACAATATTGCAAAAGTACGTGTATCGTAGTATATTGATATCATAATATTATGTATGTCCAGGTAGCCGGGTAGTTTAAAAATATGAAATTTCATAAGATATAATAATATTCTTATTCTTATCTGCATTATTATTATAATAAAAATACAATTTTGATGCGCTGATATAATGGTTTCTTTTATCATAAGCGATGAAACGTTCAAGTGCGCTGGTTAATAATAATAATATTTTATTTTGACGACCAAAACGGATTATATGACTTCCTGCTGTTGACTTTCGTTTAATGTACGTCCGAAAGTCGTTTATGTATTTATATTATATAATATACACATGTATACTGTAGGTACGCACGTTTGCTATATAAGCTATATATAAACATGTATGTGTTGAGTGTTGACCAATCGTAAATGTGTAAGAAAAACATCCGCACAGCCTGATTAAGTTCCAAATACGGTTTTATATTTTATTAATTAATTGTGAGGAGAAAAAGACGCGTTCCGGTTGCGGATGAGTAAGAAAACAAACACCGCACGCTGTAGATGACGAGCGGTGGCGGCGACGACACAGTCGTTATATAAATATATATATATATATATATATATATTTACAGGATATACGCGGTACAGCAGTATCTCTCGAACGGTTTATTGTCTTAATCGATGACGTACCCAAGGTCCAGATTAAAAGCAAACATCAGACAGGAGGGCTACTTTATTACCTCTGGCCATAAAATTCGGCCCTAATCCTCTCCCCCTTGCACCATGGTGATGAGATAGCTCTTCTGCTGTAATATGTATATATATAATATTATTAGATATCAAATCCGTAACGCACTTACCCTCTTACACCCTACCACTATACTCGTTGACCGTTAAGACTCCATTGCCGATAACGATATACCTAACCTAATTTTCACGAGACTTCAATAAAGCAAAGAAAATTTGGTCAGGATATGAACGCCAGTGGTTGGATGTAGACCGCTTGTCTCACTACACTCGCACAAGCACATCCTGATGTTATGCTTTCTGATATTTAGTATATTAATATTATAATTAAATATTTTAGAATATTCCGAAAACAATTATTTTTTTATGTTCTTCAGAAAATTTCGATTAAAACCATGCTTGATAATATTTTTTTTAAGATGTTCCATCCGTTATAAATAATATGTCCTAACTAATAAAAAAAATATACAATAAAAGTATACCTATAATAAACATTATATTGCAGAACACTCTTGTTTAAGTGGTAAATAAATAATTTGAAAAAAAATTATTATATTATTAACTTAATTTTCTTTACTCAAAATAACAGAGTCTAAAATAGGTAGGTACATATGATTGTGATATTAAGGTAATTTGGTATAGGTTATTAACGGTGATAAGACGTTAGTCATATCCACAGCTGTGGGTATAGTAGGTACTCATCTAAACTTCTACAAACATGGACAAAATTGATAAGTATATGACATATAGACATGTGGTTAATAGTTATAAAGATAAATTAACTATACCTGCAGTTACGGTTACCATTACAATTTGTTTGTTTTAAACATATATTTAAAAGCCACTTTATCTAATTAATAGCTAAATAAATTATTATTTCATAATAGTTATCTAAAAACTAACATACATTTTTTAGCATTTGTAAATTGTAAACTGACCTAAGTCTGTAAAATAGGACGAAAAATGTTTTTTTTTAAATTTTAAATTTTTTGAACTTAATTAGTTTATTTTTGGGCTATATGAGTCCAGCGGTTTTGAAAAGCCACTAAAAACCTTTTACATTATGTGTTTCTGTAGTACTTGTACTTAAACAGTGTAGGCACATAATAATATATTAATATGTAACAACAAACAATTGATTAAAACTATTATAAAAAATATTTTTCTATGAATGATAAAAATCACATTTCTCATATATATTGGTAATTAATTTAACTTCTAATGTAGAGCATACAGATTTTTTTTTAATTCAGTGATAATACATTATAATATATCGGCTAGTAAACTTATAATTATTTTAATTATTATTATAGCCACAATTATTTATGGTAAAAAAAAAAAAAAACAGTAAATTGTTTTAAATGTATACTTCTTGGTATTTATGTAATGTGTATATTATGTACTCAATCTATATTACTTATAATAACATCTAATGAGACTAGACTATCTAGAATGTGAAATTCTCAACTTTAAATTTAAAAAAAAAATCATCTATAGTAAAAATAATATTATCTATGACAAAAAAAAACTGTGATAATTCGTTTAATCAGTTATCCTTAACCTTTAAAATAAAAGAGCAAAGTTAAATGAACTTTTACTAAAAAAACATGTATATTACGTATTTACGTATTGTTTGTATAACGTATAAACAATAATACGATAACTATCATCAAAAAGTGTTTGCAGTGTGTATCTTATATGATTTTACATTTTATATTTATGAATTACAAAACTGACAAAAATATAACTTTTGGACCGTCGGTTCTAAATTCTATAATACATATTATAATACATTAATACAATAGGTACTTGCAGTTAAGCATGTTCAATATAAATTTTATTTATAGATAATATAATTTAAAATTGATATAGCTTAAAAATATATACTTTAGATTCATGATTATTTTTAATGTCATTTAAGAAATGATTTTTTTTTGTAAGAACCTATATTATCGATTATATTTTTGGTATAACTCTATTCAGTAAATAACGGAAAGGATAAATTATGATGTTGTGACGGAAATCGTTTAAAAAAATATTTATACATCTACACTTCTTAAGGACGCCCTTAGAATACTAAATTATGTCTCTGTTTTTTTTTTTAGTCATAACACTGGCCGTAAAATAGAGATTTACACTCAGCGTATTAAACGGTTGTATAACACGCCAATATAATAATATATAACTCAGTACACCTATATAATTACATATTTTATTGAAGTGGAATGACGAAAAAAATAAAAAAATAAAAAAAATGATAGTTATATTTTATATTACACATATTTTATAAAATATATGATGGCAATGTATAATAATATTGTCGTACACTACGGTGTATTATATAATATAGTAAAATAAACATTCTTATCAACGGCGGCGATTTGAACCACTACACAAACATGCAGGAATGCGTTCAAGTGCCGAAAAAAAACTGGTAAACGGTTGTTTATCCGCATTTTCAATATAAACATATTATATATATATATGATATCGATTTATTTTCTTAACGCCTCATTTTGGTGTGGGGCGCTTTTGTCCACTAGATCGTTATACACAATCCGGTGCGACCCGTCCACTCTTATATACCTACATCCATATGATACTTAGGTATATATACTTGCATCGCATGGGGACTGGAAATTAGAACGTTTTTGGCAAATATTTTTATATACATATATTATATTATGTGTACCTACCAACCTACCTACTCGGGACTTGTACCTTATTACGTACGAACAAAAAAGTAAAATACAAACGTGTCGGTTTTCACGCACCAGGACACGCACGATATTTATAATATAATATATAAATATATACACATTGTACATAGTACTTACATACGTATTAATAAAGAAGATCGTAAATCCTTCGCGACCCCTTCGCATGATGGCCTGGTCAAAATATAATATATAGTGTGATTCACCGAGTTTGCACCCCCTCATTTTTTCATTCAAAAACGAATTCTGAGTTTTAGAATTTTTAAATATATTTTAAAACTATATTTTCAAATTCTCGAGATTTGTTTGTAATAATTTTGATTTTGATACATAAGACAAAAAGTGTCGTGTAGAGATATAAACTTCTATTTTTCAAACGAGAATCCTCTTTTTTATTGTAAATTATTTAATGGATATTTTTTTTAAAATTTTAATGTACCCAATTTAAAATTCAAACTAGTAGTTTTTTAGTTATTAAAATTATTGTATTAAGGATGGTATAGTTCTTAAAAATGGCTTTACAAAAATATAAAATAAATATAATATTGAATTTAGTATTTATTATACTCGGACTATTTTTATTAATAATAAGTATTGATAAATTAATATAAGTTACTAAAATTTTTAAAATACCATGCCCTCATATCTTTAAAATCATTTATCGTGAACCTATTTTCATTATTTTTTAGTAAACAAAGTTAAATAACTCAAAAACAACTCGTTCGAATTTTGATCACGAAACATCCAAATTTTGAGAAAAAATATCCGCTAAATAATTTACGGCAGAAAAGGGTGGGTTACCATTTAAAAAATAGAAGTTTACATCTCCACAGAAAACTTCTTAAGTAGTACAAAAATCTCATAAATTTGAAAATGCGGTCTTTAAGTATATATTTAAAAATCCAAACAATCATATTTCAAATAACTGCATTGTTGAAGAAAAAATATGCGGGAACATGCTTGGCGAATCACCTTGTAGACGTATATCACACATAGTAAACGCATATGTTGTACAGTGAGGTGATGTGTATTATATAGAGATTCGTATATCACGCGCTCATTATTGCACCGTAGTCATTGTGACTGCTGTTGCGGGGATGATAACCACACGTGACCGGGCCGAGAGGTTTCGACAAGTATACGATTATAGGAGCGTATTCGACGCACGATATTATGGCCACTTATTCTTAATATATATTATATGGGCCGCACTTGACTGCGCACACACGATACACGACGACGACGCGTAGAATAATAATAATAATATGACAGTCGATTGACGATCTACTAAGTACCTACCCTGTAGGTACTTGGTGTTTTTATTAGACAGCTGCATCATTATTATCGTTACAGCTATATTGTATATGTACACACTTCACGGTATGCCGAGTTTAAACTTACTATATAATACGTAGGAGGTATCTTACCTATTATTCGTAATTTATACGCCCGACTTTACTTTATTTTCTTTAAATCGTTTGAAAGGGACCGTGTTTACGTAATTAACGCCACCTCGAGAGACGACCACACGCGAAATATAATATTTATATGTTCCACGACACACACTCGACCGTCAACCCAGCTATACGCTATAATACAATATATTGTATACGATAGCTATTATCCTATCCACGATACAATAACTGCAACACGTGTCCGATGATTGAGGATTTTCGTAAGAGAAAAAAAAATAGGTAATTGTCAATATTTGTAAAATTAATTGTCTCGAGTATTATTATAAAAAAAAAATCAAATATTATACTTAATTATATAAATGTATAAAATATATCGCGTTAATTAGACGCCGCGATCTTCATATTAAGTAATTGTTATATGGAAATGTTTAAAAAGTTGGATGTTTCACTCGATTAATATAATAGTTGTCCGTGAATCTTGCCATGTAAGACGGAGGAACCAATTTATTTTTTATACGAGTCGATAGTTTTTTGATATTTAGATGCATCTTTTTGGCCGATATTTCTTCATGTGTGTTGTAATAGTTCCTAAAATTAAAAATTAAAAAGTTTTTAAATACAATAAAATTTACAAATTTGATGCACATAGATAATATTGAACTGGTTATTATTAGTTTGTTATGTTTGTCTTTATTATGAGTTTTTCGTGAAATAATAATAATACTATATGACGTATAAGAATATCAGTGAAATTGTTATTAAACGACCAACTTAAATAATTTAATTATGTATAATACATATTAATCATATACAAAATTCATACCACTTATTAAAATGAAGTATATTACTATATTAGTATTGTTCTGAAATCTGAAAGTTAATGGTTTTCAAGTACCTATATGTATAGTTTAAAACTTAAAAATAGTTTAATAATCTTTAATGTTACTCTTCATCTTATATAGTTAGCAACTTTTTATTCATAGTAGGTATATTATTAGGCAAAAGTGAAATTGATTGAAAGCAATTGCTTTAACGAATTAAACATTTTTATTTTTATTGTTATTTTATAGATTTAATAAAGTTAAAAAGTCAAAAATAATAAGTTGTAACTGCACCAAGAAATTAGAATATATTTTATAGTATCAACAATTTGATTCAATTAGAATATACATAGGATTATAAGGATATGATTTATAAGATTTATTATTTTAGCAGATAAAATAATATGAGTGTAAGTAATTAGCGTAGGCGCGAATAGCCAATAATATTGATCAAAAAAATTAGAGCGTATAGCAATAACTTATGCTATTATTATACCCAGACAATTTTTAGGAAATATAAAGTACTGATAGTCTAATATTGTAATTTATTATGATTTTCAAATTATCATAGCTCACATATCTTCCTAATCTATTATCATTTATGATTTATGGACCTAAATAATCCTTAGCACATTAAGTCAAACAACTCAACAACTATTCGTTCGAATTTCAATTGGGATATCTACACCAACATTTTAAAGAAAAATTATACGCTACATAGTTTACAATAAAAAGGTTGTTTCTCAATATTTTTCATTTTAAAAAAAAGTTTACATACCATAATACATTCCTTATATGGTGTTAAAATTTAAGTATTTGAAAATATGGCCTTTAATAGTATACTTAAAATTTCAATAATTGAAATTGATATAAATTAATTATTTAATGAAAAAAATTGGAACAACATGTTTAGTGAATCATCCACCCCGTACACATATTTTACAGGCAAAGTGTTTTATGAAATGCCCGTGTATAATGTTAAATTATAGTTTTATTTATAAATAAGTATAAACTAAAGAAAAAAAAATTATTATTTATTACAACACGGATATTTCTATGGAATAAACTATTAAGATATACAAATACTGGATCACATAAAAAATGTATTAATTTAATGGTTCACTAAAATTTAATGGACCAATTGTAGGCCACTAAAACATGCTTAGCTGTTTAAGGAACCATTAGCTCACTATTAATTCATTAAATGTTTAGGGATTGTTTTTGCAATCCGACAAAAATGATCCAGTAGCTTTGCCTTCTTTCTAATGAACAATATTCTTCGTTATAACACATAACTTCATTATTATTAAAATAATATTTCATAAGAATATACATATAATACCTATGTATGATGTAGACAATGATGTAGTACACTAGTAACACTTGTTTTTATATAATTATATGTAATTAATGTAGTAATAAAATACAAATTATATTTACAACATTGTATAGGTCAGCTCTAGTTATGAAATAATAATATTATACCTATTATGTAACTAATTCTTCAGAGTATTCCGATTAGGGTGTATTTAAAACCAAATATAACAGAATAGGTATATTTAGTTTAAGATAATATAGGTATATATGGGGCAAGTAGTGTGTCGCGTAAGCTAACAGTTCGCCCCTGTTGATCGGTTGAAAAAAAAAAAGGTATATATTGAATAGAGTGTGATAACTGAAAATATAACTTTAATAATTATTTTCGTTTAGATACAAAAACAAATGTTATGTTTTTATCCATAGACAAACCTACATAATATGGTATACTCAGTGTGCTTGAAAGCACTAAACAAACATTCCTATATAAATATAGTTGAACAAAATTTGGTAGAAATGTAGAATCAAGACATTATAAGTGATCTATTGTCTACAGGATGATCTGTTTAAGTGTCTAAACTTATTATTTATAAGTGTCAACTTTTTGGAAATATTTTTTTTTTTTTACATTAATTGATGTAATTTCAAAACAATATTTCTGAAAAAAATTATAATTTTATTTTTTTTTTTATCGTTATAGTTTTTAAGTTTTGAATGACCATACATTTTGAATTTTTTATTTCGGAGCAGAATATTATTCGAAATAATTAAATCTATAAAAATCATATTTCGGACAAGCTGTTCATTAGTTATAAGTAATTTAAGTTTGATAATCTAAGTAGAGGGCTCTTGGTATAGTGCCACAGCCCACAGAGGTTGGTATATAACCCGCAAAATGTTCACTTCTCCGCTAATCAACATTTTAAATACCTATAACTAATGAACTAATCGTCCGAAATTTATTTGATTTAAATACTCCAAATAATATTCTGTTTTAGAATAAGAAATAAAAAATATATGGCGTCATTCAAAAAAGTAAAAAAACTTAAAAAATGATAACGATAAAAAATATTTTTTTTTAGAAATGTTATTTTGTAATGACAACAAATTATTTAAAAAAAATATTTTCAAAAAAGTTAAAACTTTTAAAGATAATGAGTGAAAACTTAAATCGATCACCTGGTATAATATATTTAAGAGATGTATAATTGTTTTATTTAAACGTGATCAATTAATTGTTCATAAATTCTGAATACGAGCTCTTTAATGAACATTTTAGTATTTTATGCAATGTGATTGATTAAAATATTAAACTATTATAATACCTACTTTAAAGTTTAATCATGACCAACAATGATACTAATTTAACTTAATACTTTATTATTTAACACTAAGAGAATTTATTTTCTATTAAAAATTAATATAGACATAATACATTATTGGATAATTCTTATCGTCACTAGACTTTCATGTTTCAAATTTAAAATGTAATAATAATTAAATTATAAAAATATGTTCAATATGGCTTGCAAAATTGATTCATAAAAAAAAAATTGTTATTAAATAAATTTTTATTATATTTTAGTAAATTATTAGCAACTCTTGTTCTGTCAATATGTTTATGATTAATTAACTCTTTATTTATTATAGTATATTATATTAATTTAGATAAAGGTAATAAATAATAATTAATAATATACAATATTATAAGCATTTAATAACGTATTAAGATAATACATTATCTTTTAGATATTATTTATTTATAAATAATAGATATTTATACGACATTTTGAAATAAGTTTTCTCGGTTTTAAGGTTGATAAAAATTAGTTTTCGAATAAAATATTTGTACTTTTCACAAGAACAATAATACCTGCGTCAAATAAATTGTATCACTAAGAAAATTACAAAAATTCTAAGACAAATAAAATTATATTAGTTTTAAGTTTAATTAAACTACTATGAAACGTCGAATGATGGAAACAAAAAACTTCTTACATGAGAACGTCGTGACGGTTAACGTTACTGCCAGTGACGATGAAACATTCTGCCAAATCTGCCATGGCTGTTATGCAGTCTTTGAATTTTGTTTAACACGGAGAGCGATCTGAATATATTATTTACGTGTTTCTACATAGAACGAAATAGTTGTCTTTGCAATATTATAGTCGTTAGATTTTGAAACAAATCATTATCGTTGCTTTAGTCGTGCATTTAAAATCTAAGCGTCAATGCATAATGTTGGAACAAACTTCACGAAGACGTGGTCTGTGGACAACTGCAGAGTTCAGTGTTTCATCGGTGTCTCGGGCCAAAATCAATACTAAATAGTAAATAAAATATTAATGTTAATTATTGTTATTTATGATTTGGTGAAGTCCAAGTACAAAAATAAAATAATATCGTCGTATTCAAAGTATACCTACTAATCTCTGCAAAGTTGTATAATTATAACTTATAAGAAGCCGTACAACTGTATATCGTTACAATATTGCAGTGTAATAAACAATTCTGATAATATATATACTATATTATCGTATTATGATGGATAATACTATTCGTGAGAAATTTAATAATTTTTAATTAAGTGTTTAATACCTATACAGGCTACAAGCATAGGATTATATTGGCGATGGCATAAAATGTAAATAGAATATATTTTCTAATGAACGGTCATCGGTTAATCGTCAACGGAGCATTGACTTTATCATAGCATTTCGTTATATAATTTAAATTTAAAATAATAACTAATTATATATTTATTATTTACGATATACTTTTATGACTGCATTGGTATTTGTTTCAACATATTGTAATATATTGTATCTTTCATGTAGTATAATATATACCAAATTACCAATAATAAAGACAGTATCTTTAGTTTTGAATACTCGTATAATTAATTTTATGCTCTTACAATAATATTTAATATGTTTGTTACTGTATATATATACATTTTATTTATATCAATAAGATGAATGAAGTTATTTGTTCTATGGGCGTGAATGGCATTTTTTGGACATTTGGTATACTATAATATAAAATATTATATATATTACAAGTAGGTACGTGTTTTTCGGATTTCAGGAGACAATGATAAATAAACTAATTTAATTATTTTATTAAGTAGTAGGTACTGGGTAATAGGTCTTGCTTAACGAATATAAAAATAATAAATAAACCAGTAGAAGTACCTATCTGAGATCTGATAGACATCGTCAGCATCCTGAATTTAAAATTGATTAGATATCACATTTTTTGTTGTTTTTAATGAATTCTCAAATGTAGTAAAAAATTGTGGTACAATTCAAAATCACCTAAATTAATATTTTAATATTCAATGTAGTGGAAAGCCTGATGGTTCAGCCAATATTATTATCTGGTTAAATTTGAAGTAGGTATACGTGGATTTTTTCAAATTCCTGTATAATTAGTATAATTGCATCTTATGTAATAATAATGATTAATACCTAATCGTTGCAAGAGTTGAATAAATTGGTAGAATTGTTTTGTTGTATTCTTAATATAAAAATCGCATTAACTTTCTATAATATTACATAACAATAGGTAAAAAAAATGTATTTATGGCATAAAAGCAGTTACTTTTTTTATGAGGTACATATTGTGAATTGTAATTCGCTGCTGTCGAGTTACTGAAAAATATCAGTTGACTATACTCGTATAGTATTATACAGTATACACAAAAATAAGCTTGGGGGCGTATTTGACAAAAAAAATGATTGTGATATAGGACATTGAGTAAAATATCTGTCTAAGTAGGTTTAATAGGTAATTTAATATTAATAAATAATAAATATTGTAATCATAATAACATAACAAATTTAAATTTGTAAATATAGATATATTTCAAAAAGAACATTAAACCAGCTTTTTACATACCTATTATTCAAAAACAGTTTTTGTAAAATGTTATATGAGAGGATATACCTACCTAGAACCTTACAGTCTTTTAAAATAATGTATACTTTATATCAAATTATATACATAATCTTAAATTTAAAACTAAAAAAAAAAAAAATAGAATGGTATTATAATAACCGACAGACGAAAAGAGAAAATTTCAGAAAATGTAAAACAATATTATTTTTATAATACGACAACAATAAATATTATGATTTTTTGAATATTCGATATAATATTGATATGCTTATATATGCGTATTCAATAGATTAGTCAACCGGAATTTGCTTAAGATAATTTTGTTAATACATAACCATATGGTCATATAGGCTATATATGAATGTATTTTAAGTACATTAATGCATTTATAAATTAATAAGCATTAAAATTTAATTTAATTTTACCTGGCGATTAACATTGTTCTCAATTAAATATTGTGTATGTAGGTATATGTAACTAATTATTGATTTAATATATTCATAAAAAGCTATTCTTATAGTAGAAGTCAATTAAATATTAAAAGACAGATTCTTAACTATCTCATGATATATTTTGTATAATTATAGTAATACATTTAATATTTTCTAACAAAAATCAAATTTTTTATCACATATAAAACATACAAAAATGAGTAGATATTTACTCACTTTTTAAGTTAATATATACTTTTTTAGCAACTTATTTGTAATTTCATATACTATATTATAGGATGTTCTAGAAAATGTTATTATTATGATATACAAATATAAAATATTTATACAATAATTCCATATAAAATTAATTATTTATAAACATTTAATCATTTAATAAGAGTTAAGTTCTAACTACTAATATGTGCAAGGAGAATCCAAGGTATGCATTTGAATATTAATATAAAAAAGTTAACGTTTTTTTAAAAAAAAACGACATTTTAAAAATAATCCAACAAAATGAGTGTGTTCCTTTTATACTTTGAACCTCCGAAAAACGCCCGTTTGAAATGCAAACTTGTAAATTGGGGATACGACCACTGAGAAGCAACTAAGTATACCTAATTAGCTATATGATATACGTTTCTTCAGAATTTGAATACAACTTTTCTGCATTTACTCACAAATGACTTTTTCTATACACTTTCAAAGTTTCAAATTTACTCTATAAACTTTGTATTATAGATAACAATATATATATAATAATATATTATAAAGTTATACCACCCACGTAAAATATGTTTTTTGTGTTTATCGTGCCATACACGCACAAAGGGTAAATAGAGTAAAATACAATTCACAGAAAGATTGTGCGTGTATAATGTATATATATATATATAGGATATATAAGATTATCCAGTCTTTGTCGGGTGGGGGATAAGGGGTGAGGATGGTTGGCGCCGTTGAAGTCATTTTAACATTATACGCCTAACGGCAACAGCCTCCGCGTAATGGATTTTTACGTAGTCCCCCGGAGGCGTTATTTTGGCGCTGATACACCTATACAATAATATTTTGTACACACACACATACACACATATATATATATATATATATATATATATATATATATATATTCTATATACATACATACATTAACATAATATATAAATTATATTTACTCAAACTCGACGGCGGATTTGCATGTTGAAAACCGACTATACGCAACCGGAGGCGTTTCACTTTGATGTGCGCTGCAAAGTCAAAAGTTTAGAGCCCCTTAAATGGATTTAAATATATATATATATATGTTGGTATAGATAGAGAAGGAGAAAGAGATAGACGGTGGCAAAGACAGTGACAGAGTGATTGAGAAGTTAGATGAGTACACCGTTGTCGACATTTACTGGGTATACTATTGGATTTGCTGTATTCATAATATTACATAAACGACGGCCATAGACCCCGAGGCTGAGTGAATATACACAGTGTATAATATATATTTATACATAAAAGTACAATAACGTTGTATTACGCCGTTTGCCGTGCGTTCAATTAACTGAAAAATGGCAAGCAACCGTTTATTGACGTCGCATATTGTTTGGGGTTGATTAGATTTCTGTCCTGTTCTTCCGTTGCGACAAAGCTATAAATTACTTTACAAACTCTTAACATAGCTTTTAATAGTCATACCTACACTTACCCGGGAGATCAAACGCTGACCTTCAAAATAAACTTTACGTTGTACAAACTCAAAATTGAAGATAAATACATTTTTATTGCTCCAAAAGGTGATTAAAATTTAGAATATATCTATAAGACATTTTTTTTTAACTTATTAAATTACACCATTTGACAATATAGCCTTCTTACTGTGGTACCTTTAGCTGTAGACACATCCGGATATAAGAAACGAATAGGTTTAATGTATATACACATTAAACATTAATTAGTTAATTTATTATTTATTAATTTTTTTTTTATTGATCTTAATAATGCATTAGCAACTTGACTATTAGTATATTTACATTAAAATATTACACAAAATCTACATTCAATTGTACAATTTTGATTTTTTAGAAATAAAAGTATATTCGTTATATTTTGAGGGTTGGATCCCAGGGCTTGACTGATTTGCTCAATTTATTAATTTATTATCCTGCATATAGCATATAGGTATTGGAAATAAATAAATATATACATCATTATTAAATTCATTAATTAATTATTAATTTGCAGGACATATAGCTATTACTTATAAATAGGTAAGTATCGATCCGTTCCCACTCATGACCAGCAAACGGATCTTATTTAACTATAATAGTAACGTTTTCCATTAGTACCTATATAGATATGTATAATAAATAATATTCGTAAACACAGCTTACGACGTACGTGTACATATTATACGAGCGCACATTTGATTATACGTATTGCGTTCACACACTCCGTCGTAAATATCGTAGGTAGGTACCTACGCGTTCTAGTATTATGTATTACATAGATATTTATATCTACTGAACAAACGTACTATATCATATCGTATAATAATTAATAACAATAATAACAATATTTTAATAATTATTATTGGCTATCACTATATTATATGATGGTGATATCTATAGTAACTTTCTCTCTCTCTCTCTATATATATATATGGGTATTACGAGGTACTATGTATTACATGTCTACGAGTGGTCGACTGGCAGATATCCTCGCCGAAGACCGACGCGAAGAAAAAATAATAGTAAACAATAAAGATTAAACACACGCGTGGGCGTGGGAAAATTAAACGCGTAAGTGGACCCATATATTTATGTGTGTGTAAATTATATATATATATATACACACACACATAGGCATGTATTTTATATCATATAGAAGCGAGAATTATTACGCATTAAGATGTTATTATTAATTTGTATAACGTTTTTATAATCGACTACTATAATATTCGAATATTACATATGGCTATCATGCCCGGATAGATGCCTTTAGGCTATCGAATTATAAATTCCCGCGCGATGACCGACTGCAAGCTTATTTCGGCTTATCATCATTTCAAAGTATTCATTAGTTTTAGATTCTGAGTGAAATGACAAATGTATTGGTAAAAAAAAAATATTTTTTTTAAATAAAGTTTAAAAAAAAAAAACAAGGTTTCAAAAATATTTCATTATACATCCTCTCATTTATTATGAGTAGACACTTAGATTGCAGTTTTGATCATACTGTACATGGTATAGCAATACTTATTTATCACTTAATCCTAACACTTAATAACTTCAATTGATATGACAAGATATAATCTGATGATGACCTGTATCGCTAAAATTGAACTGAAATTTGATGTATGTCTATTGACTTATGTAAATTCCAGATATTATTATACTACCTAAGAGGATTTTAAGATATTAAATGTATATATTTATATGCACCATATTTTACTACGAGTAAAGCAGTTACAGCTTTACAAAATAAATTGTCACAACTATTTTAACAATATTTTTATGCCTAGTAAATTATATACATGTAAATTACTGCTAGTTGAAGACAAGGTCCACACTCTTGATTACCCTAATCTATAATGCCTTCTAAATTATTTTTATTCAGTTGAGGACTTTTTAAATTGAGCTGATTTGAACTAGAATTGCATAAAACTAAAAGACCTAGAATCTAGTTCGTCAATTTATTTTTATTTTGTTTTAAAAAATACTTTATAGGTACTATGGAAGTTTTATATTTTACCTAGTTATCTATTATTTGTTTAATATTATTTATTATAAAATATAGATAATCAATAATATTGAAAGTAATAATATTGTTTGCGCCGCATACAGGGCAGTATAGTTATTAGTTGTTTTTTCATGTAGTATTTGTATTAATACCATTCTGCATCGTTAGCGACCATGCCGTTATCGGTGATCCGCCCGATGCGTTAGATTGTTATCAATTGTTTTGTCGTTGTGTTTTGTCTAACTGTCATTCAATTTTGGTTAGTATTGTTTTTCGAAAAAGTTCATGTCATGTTTTCAGTGCCACTGAAAGTCTGTTTTTTAAATGGTTTATATATTTAGGGTGGGGTACTGAGCATATGTCATATTCGTGTGAGTTGTTTCATTGGCCGTTATCTTTTTGTTTTTGTTGGAAAAAGTGCACAACCTAAAAATTTGGTCGTAGACCTTTTTCTTATTTGTTTTTGTTGTCACACACACCGTTTTTTTTTTAATATTCAGCATCCACAGGGCATCATCCGGGCCGGTTTTTCAAGTGCCGACACGTTTTCAACGTACAATTGTCAATTACTTATCAGTTTTGTTACTTTTTGGGTTATACATCATCATTTTCGCATGTTGGTTTTGTGTTCAGCAATTTTGCTTCTGTAAGTATCGTTCGTATATTTGTTTTATACATCTTTTAATATTTCTCTCACTTTAAAATACTCGTCGATATACTTACGGAAGCATGTGGATTATTAGTTATCCAAGTACATATTTTGTCCAGTGAATTGTTCGTCTGATCTGGTGGCCGTTAGCCGTACGTCTCAGGATTGTCACACGTTTTATTGCATTAGATTGTATTTTTATTATGCTAATTTGTGCATCCCGAGACGGTAGGGTTCGGTTTGAAGCCACTAACGGACACCAGTTCTAAGTTAATCGGCTGACGAACCGTATTAAGTAATTTTGTTATTATTATATTGTCAAGTTTAGCCGCCATAGTTATTTTGTTATTATTAGTGCATTTATCACTGCATCTCCAGTATAACAATAATTATGATATTGTCTGTATGGTTTTAACAAATAATTATTATATAAAATAGATTTTGTGTTTCGATTTTAGACACTTTACACATTATGAACTTATATCATGATATATTGATTAGGTGAAGCTCGTTACGCTTTTACTTTTCGTTAACTCCTATACCGACCACTCTCGTCTTTATATACTGGTATTTACATATTTTATAGCGTTTATTTTTGCATTGATATTGTTGTCCATTTCGCCTTGTCAAAATGCTTATTACTTACTATTATTATTATTATTATTATTATATCGTTGTTATATTTTATTACACGCTGTGCGTGTTGTACGAATACAAATAATATTATATTATGTATATAGGTATAATACTGCGGCAGCGGCGAGGACCGTGAACGGAGACTAATACGCGACAAAATATCTATCAAAAACGGGGTCAGGGGTAACACAAAAAAATAAATCGCTTCAAAGGGTTAGACGCATACACAGTACACACCACCACATGCAAGCACGTATATGCTCATACGTGTATATGCATAGTATATTATATATATATTTATATTATGTATGGTGTGAAGGACCGTGACGGCGTTTTTGAATTTTTCTTTCACCTTCCGCCGTCCGAACCTCATCGGGTCTGACAACCGTGTTGGGGTGTTTATGGTCGATAAATTAGATATTATGTTTAATACACAATGTATGGTCCCGAAATCCAATACGTATATGTACATATTATAAATTTATTATAATAGTAGGGTTGTAATATATTTGTGTACGTTCGCGAGACGCCGCCGTGGGCTGCCGTGACGAATTATAATTGTCTGGACGACGAGCGGCGACGGCACGGACGGCGACGACGACGATAGGAATATCATCACGCAAACACGCAGCAGACTGGCGACAATTAAATTTTGATTTTTTTTTTCCTTTTCTGTTATCGTACACATTTAAATCATCAATAATAATTGTACCTATACGTAATATAGTCATATAGAATTTATATAACATAATGATATTCGTTTAACAATATTTATATGCAGAGGAGATAAATATGCAACATACATCGTGACTGGCGGTAGAAGCGCGGTCGAAGCGATGATAACCTCTCTATAATTGTGTTATTAAAAACCAACGACTGGACGACAGACGATTGACGACACAAAAAACAACATCCGCCACGAAAAATAAAACGAAATGAATAAAAATATATGAAAATAAATAACAGAGCCGTCAGAGAACGCAATATTCGTCACGTCGTATATCGAGAAATGTACAACAGTATAATATAATACGTATAGGCGATAACCCGGTACATAATAATAATAATAATAATAATATTATAATCGTGAAGAGGGCTATATACCGATGTTATATTAATATTATTGTTATTATCACAATATATATATATTTATATGTAACTATTCAATAGTCCACTGCTGCATTATATTTTAATAATATGTGCTATAAAATTGATCCACTCGTATAATTTGTGTAAACATTATAATATTGTATCTTTACAATATATAATACAATTATTATGAACACACAATATATCATAAATCACGATAATGGCATTTGTCAGACCGTTAATTATAACTACAACGCGTCAACGCACTATCGTAGGCTTAGGTACACAATAATAAAATATGACTCAGGGGTGGCCAACTGGAATATGTTCGCAAGCCATATATTATATAAATGCAATGATATCACGAGCCAAAATATTTGTAAATACCTACAGTTTATAATTTTATATAATTTGATCCAATCTGTACTTTTATAACACAAAAGTAATAAAATGATTTTAAAAATGATTGAAAATGTATCAACCTCAAGACATATAATAGAAAGACATATTTCAACAATTAACTTTGATATTTTCACTAATTTAAAAAAAAAACATTGCTAATTGTTTATCTCTTAGTCTAGCTTTAGATGAATCTACCGATATTTAAGATAAACCTCAGTTAGCCATATTTATTCGTTATGTTACGAGGGATGTAGATATGAAAGAAAAGTTGTTAAATCTAATTTCATTGAAGAAAATCACTCGGGGTATTGACATTAAGATTGCTCTCCATGAAATACTATGAAAAGCTAAAATTTTGTTTAACAAAATTATTAGCATTTCAACTGATGGAGCTCTTGGTATGGTGGGTTGTAAAATGGATTAATAGAATATTTAAAAAATGATATTAATTTCTCAGATTTTATACCTATTTATTGTATTATCCATAAAAAACACCTAATTGCTAAATATTTTAAATATTATCATGTATGGTATTGGGTATATAGTATTGTCTAGTTAGATGATTATCGGTAAATAACATTTTAACTAAATTTATGTGCTTATTATCATTAAAATATGCAAAATATGCCAATCAAAAATATTTATAAAAATTAAAACAAAAATGTTTAAATTGAGCACATTTAAAAATTATGTATTCTATTTTAATATTAAATTGAATTAGTAACCATTTACTATAGTAATATATTGGGGTGGCCCAATTTGTACACATTTACTAAATTACAATACCTATTTACACACAGATTATCCAAATACATTTTCATTATTAAATTCTTATGGAAAGCTTCAGCTTCGTTGTCTTTGTTTGTTCATCAATTGGTTTTCCTGCCCACATGAGTAGTTTGAAGTCTGAATTGGGAACAATTTATAATACAAACACTGAAACATATAATCAAAGAAGTATAATCTCCGCCAGGTAAAGCAATAGCTATTACATTTGCAAAATATGTTATCTCTGTTTATTCTGGTATCAAATTCGTCTAATCACAAGATATACAAGTAGCTCAAAACCGTATAAAAATTGGTCTCCAAAGTAAAACACACAGTGTATACCAAAAAATCAGCTAATCGTCGTAGGAAGAAGTACAACTAGAGCTCTCAGTGCATGTACTTATATATGTATCGAATTAAAAATTAATATAATTATCATGAAAATATACACTATTTAACTACATTAATTTCCGCTTGGGCACTAGATGCTCTTCTCACAGGCCCTAATCGAAGATAAACACTGGGCATCAAAATAATTCTCCGTCGAGTAACCTGTGTATCTCAAATCATGCGGCTAACCAAACAATATTAAAGCCAATCACCTATTTCTAAATTATTATTTTTATACTCCCGTAATAATGAACTATTACTTTGTATTTGATGAAACCAATATTGGGCTAAATAAAATGTTGCATGCAATTTTACATTGAGGAAAAACATTTAAATTGAGTAATGAGTACATTTTTCAAAGTCTACACGAATAATTTTTTTAATAATAATAATATGTGATTAAGAGAATCTGAAAATCTGAATAAACCACAGAATAATTAAATTATACTGACAATACTGACCACTCCGTTACCCAGATCTCGCCGCGTCCCAGAAGCGTACCTTTGTCTGCGACCCCGAGAAACACATGGCCCGTCCGAATGACGACATTCATCTAAGCCACATATGATAGGAATGTAAATAAAATATTAATATCTATAATAGCATTATTTAAAAAATCTTTGGATTCTATAACTACTTATGCATTATACGCAAGTTCAACTAAAATCAAAAAACATAAATTACATTAATTATGTAAATCTGATATTAAAAACGACATTTTGTAATGAAACTATTGAATTAATGAACGAAACAAAGGACTTAAAATTCTACGACGTAGTATAGCAAATCAACATTAAACGAAGACTTACACTATATATTAAAATAACGGACACTCATGGTCACATTCTCAAGTATTTTAATCACTAATTATTACCATTTTATATAAATGGTCTTAAAATTAAAAATTTTATCCTTCGTAACGTAAAATAAGATCCTATATAAATCTAAAACTCTCGAAGAATGCGTTTGGCTATAATAGTAGTTTAACTTATTTTTTATACCAATGATTGTTGTGTTTTCCCATATCTTGTCTTACTACAGAGTTTCCACCTATACACCTATATCCCCTCTGCTTGCGATATTATTTTTAATTATACAAATCGTTTCAGTGTTCCGCGGTGTGCGATTTCGGAACGGAGCCACTATATGCAAACGTGGTGCCAACCGGAAGCCATGGCGAGAACCACGGAGAGTATCAAGACGACAGGACGGCGGTGCGTTTATAATCTTTGCCCCGCAACGCCGGCTGCGAAAACGTTGTCGAGGTGACCAGAAGCTCGATATTTACCATCATCTGTACTCACTCACCATCACTTACTCCCCCCACTTCACCTCCCTTGAGTAATGTATTTTTTTTTAATATTATTTTATTTATTATATTTTTTTGCACCATTTGTGCAACTTTTTTTGGTCAAAATTCATATATCTTTTTTTTTTTATTAATTTATTTTTTCTAAATTTAAATCACAACGTTCACAATGACATTATTTTCATATATATTGATATATACTATTTTCATAAAATTATTTATGATTATTTTAATATTTATTATCAAACTATGATAATAATATTTTTTTTAAATTTTTTTTCCTAAATGTTAAACCACAGCATTAAAAATTATAATATTTTCATTTTTGATGTATATTTGATGTAATTATATATATATATGTCCAAATTATTTATGCTTGCTATATTTTTATAATTTATTAGCCTTATTAAATAAGGTATTCATGTTTATTAAAAACAATAAAATTATTTTGTTATCTAACACGATAAAATTATGTTTCTTATTTTATTTCAACAGAAGAATAATGGGATAATATGCTCATGTTCACGTGAGACCCATGAAGTTTTAAACTCTATAGAACATGTTGCTCTCAGATCAGTAATTGGGTACTAATGAAAATAGTTCATATTTTGAACTTAATAAAAACAGAATATAATATTATAAATAGATATTTAAAAAAGTAAATCTGTTTTTTTTTTTTATAGTTTTTTATCTAATAAATAAAATCACTTTTATTTTTAACAATGTCAATAATATTTTCAATATCAATATTATTTAATATAAGTTGCTTTACAGCCATAAGCATGCGGAATGCTTTTAATTTTTATTTGTATGAACAGCCCGCGCTCACTAGGTAAGTCCCAATATCCCGTTGACATAGTCCGCATCTGAGTCTATCAGATGTGTAACAACATTATAAATATGTTACATGACACCTTTGTATATTATATATAAATTCTACATTGTGTACAATCACTGCTGATCGATACGATAATATTAATTCACACGCATAATTGTAAGGCCTATCGCCAACACACACCATGTATAATGTAGTTAGTTCGACAGACACCACCGACAGGAGCGAACTCACCGATACCTACACATAACAGCCATCTTAAAGAGCAGTAAAGTACTTTTTAATATATAATAATTATTCTAGATATAAAAACCAAACGTGTCTTTTATTGATAAACACCTCATTCACAAGTGATCTAACCCCCAGCTACGGAAAACTTATTCATAAGGAATAGAAATCCTTCCCTGGATAACTAATATCGTAACAAGATTCCCCGACCACGTTGCAGATGCAAAATATGCTTTTGGTATTTCATGTTAAGACACATTTATAGTATTATATATTGGCTTTTAGCGTCAGTGAGCTGCAATTCATATTAAAAAATACTGCAGCTTAGTACCTATATAACACGTATATATATATATATATATATTAATAAATATATACTATATACTGAAATGCTAATGACGGCAATTTTTATATAAGTCATAATATTAAGTTGTATATTTTTTTAAACGCAGTCATTTCACGTACATATAATATAATATATTATAATTGTTATTATAATAGAACGAAATAGGTATACGTATATTATTCCCGCCATGGACCCACGGACGCAGCGGTGCAGCAGCTGTAAACACCATCGTTTTTATTCGGTTGTGTGTATTAATAATAATAATAATAATAACAATATTATCCCAATGACGGCCTTAACATTATATTAAACTATATAGGACGAACGAACTGCACAGTAATAATATCGACGTGTATTATAATAGGGCGTTTTACGATTTTCCACAAGCTCTCCAGTTTATTACGGTCGTCCCGTTCGTCGCTCCTCTATGTTATTACGCCCGACCGTTGGTGTACAGTTATTATTATATATAATAATTAATATATAGTGTAGGTAGGTGCCTATCATATGTATATACGCGTTAACACAATATGTAGCCGTCCTACCGGGCTTTTACCTGCCGCGTGCAGCCGACTAAAGACCATCACTTTAATATAAACCCATCGTTTTGCACGGCATATATACCTATAAACACGTATCTAATATTACAAAAAAGTAACCATTATAGCTATATATATATATGTGTGTATGTGTGTGTGTGTGTGTATACGAGTAGTAGGTACCTTCTAATAATATGTATGATGTGATTTGTAATGCATATAATTGTTATGATTTTATAAAATGTAAACGAAAATTGTTAACAGCCCGGGTCTTTTAGAAAAAAACGTAAGAATTTCCGTTATATATTGTGGGTACAATGATTTTACACGGAATAAAAAAAAAATCTACCGAAACAGATAATATCGTATTTTTCAGCGCAGCACACATAAATATTGTTATGCACTCTTTGGCGATATATAGACGCTACAGCTGAGTACGTCTTATGCCGAAAATGTTCACGCACTCGTAAGTCCGACTCGATAGTTTTTTAGAATCACTACTGCCAGTAGAGAGCCAACTATAATTAAAAATAATAATATTATATTATATCGTTCTTTATACGTATATCCTCTTATAGTAAAATTGCGAACAATAAAATTAAAACGGTAAAAGATACCTACATCAAAAATGAATTCTTATACAAATTATAACTATTTATATTACCTCTGCAGTAGTCAAATAATAGTAAATAATAATCTTAATAATATGTTTTCTTAATTATTGAAAAGTTAGTTATAAATACTGGCTCAGCAGGTTAGACATTAAGTTAGAATTCCCTTAGAGTAAATATTCATTTGAAAATCAAAACATGAGCTTGGCACCTTATTTATTTTTCTTTTTTTTTTTTTTTGGACACATTTTAATTTTAATAACCAAATCAGTAATTATTTATAAGGATACTTTTTACGATATTAATTTGAACTAAAATTATTAGTTATATAGACATTTCTAGATAGGTCGTTGTATTTGAAGATTTACATTAAATTAAAAGATCACTGTTAATTGCATACCATATAGTCAAATCAACACTTCTTGGCCTCTGAGAGAAATTTAACGCTCAAATGTGTATATAATTGATTAATCAAGTAGTACTCAAAATAACCCCATAATTTTATGTGTGTATATACGTATGCAAACTCTCTACGGCCTCACCTATACCCGGTTGAATACTATACTCGAATAGTCAATGAGAATTAGTGGGTAATTCATGTTTTATAATATTTATACAAATCAGTTGTTTTTTTTTTTAGTCGCATTTGATGGTATCGCCACATGGCCGTGAACCGTTTTCAAAATACTTACCCCATATAAATCAACTCTGCAACAAACACTTTAGTTTTTATTTTATTCTGAGATAATCCTGCAGAAAACAGTGCACGTTGAATTATAGGTTCAATAAAATCTGTTACGCTCGACCTTAGTAATAATATATTTTCCAAAATATTAATGAGAAAAATATATGTCACCGAATAGTGAATACTGCGACGGGGGGCAAATGAGCCGAGATATCCCGTGATATAGTAATATAATACATATACGATGGTTTTAAACGGCGACGTGAATGTTGTTCTATACGCACAAGTTAACGCCGTCTGCAGTCTGGCTCGGCTACCGTTGTAAATATTATAATTATTTTTATTTGAGTATAATATTATGTTCTATGTAGCGCCTGCAATAGTAGGTCAATGCGTGTCCGGTGCAGTTGAATACTATATTATATTAATATATCATGTACACGGGTGACTCTGAGGAGGTCCGAGAACCGTGTGGTGTTCGATGTCGTTTCGCACCTAACGCAACCGCTCACGCACATCCGAGTAATGGTTACGACGTGTTATATTGTGAGACCTTTTTAAATTGACCGAAATACGCGAGAAAATAACATTCCGTACATCATAATATTTTACTACAATATGCGTACACTTATTATACACAAACGTACAAAGGTGTCTGTGTACATTTTATTTTCGTAACAGTAACAAACGCGTTGTATGCAATATTGCACGATTTATTCGTAAAAAATATAATACATTTATATCATAATATATACATTGACATAATAACAACAATACAATAATTATAGCTAATAGTGATAATACAATTCCGATAACTTATATTTACGTTATTTTTGTACATTTCGCCGTGTGAAAAAGTGTGATAAATTGGTAAATCGACTATATATATATATTAGCCGGAATTATGTGTGTGCAGGTAGTAAACTACTAACTACCTACTATGTTATTGATCATCACCGATCCCCAGAAGAGTTTTGATGCTGAAATCGGTCAGGTTTGCGTTTCGGACCGTGTCGGGGGATGCTGCGGCGGCCACCGCGGCGGCGACGGCAACAGTCCCGGCGGCACCGGTGGAGGAGATCTGAGTGGCTATTGCCTGGTGCCGTTGGTATTGGTACCATTGACATTGCGCGTTCTTCCGGTGGCTGACTAACGTGCGCATTTGACAAAATCCTTTGCCGCAGGATTCGCAAGAGAACGGTTTGTCCTTCATGTGGACGTATCTGCAAAAACGAGTTGGAACGTTAAAAAAATTTAAAAAAACAACAACAACAACAACAGTCTATATGTAATTTTGAGTGTACAAACTGTATTTGATTAATACATCCTACAGTACGACAATCGTTATCAGTAAACTCTACATATTATTGTACGATTCAAGTTTTTTTTGTTCCGTATAGTGTTTCGTTAACTTAAGCATTGATTGACCTATACATCCATGCGCACCAACGAACACGAATTTTGAGTTGAAATAAGAAAAAAATTCAATTATGACCTATTTATAGTTTATACAACTGCGGTGAGGAGATATCTATAGTGCATGATATAAAACCAAAAATAGCATTTGAATTTAATAAAAATATATAATTTAAAAAATTAGAAAATTTGGTCGCATAGCAATTAACTATATATAACTTTATAGATAGTGTACTATGTATAACAGATACAGAGCGTAATGTCAAGTACACGATTTTCAAACCCGCCGTTATACGCTTAAAAATGTCGACATTTTAATTGTCCTCGGGGAAAAGCTACACGCCGCCGATGTTTACCGACGTCGAGTGAATTTATAAAAAAAATATTTGCTCAAAAGTTAAATTTGATATGCCTATACAGCAAATAAACGTTTCAAATTATTACTTGTGATCTCTGAGGTGGTCTTGTCTGCGGAACGCCTTGCCGCACACGTCGCACGGGTACGGACGCTCGTCCGTGTGGGTTCTGACGTGTATGAGCAGGTTGTACGACTTGCTGAACTCCCGGTCGCAGTACGTGCAAATATACCGTTTCTTGGGCTTGCCGCCTGGCGTGGTGGCCGTTACTGCGGCCATCTGCTTCTGGACGTTCCTGGACAGGGCCACGGCCCGAGCATAGCCCTCTATCTGGCCGCCGGCGAACGCGCCCGGATGCCGCCGGAATCTCGCCCAGACCGCGTCCACGTAAAGCGACGGGAAGTTGCAGTCCAGCAGGCCGCCCGAGCTGCCAAATCGGGCGGCGGCGAACTTCATCGATTCCCCGGTGGCCATCATGGTAGCGACGGTGTCCGTCTGCAAATAATCATCGACACAACCATTATAGAAAATAAGTTAATTATAGTTAGAAAGTCATGTGTCGAATGCATGTTGTCAAAAACGTGAATAGGTAACTGGCACTGTTATACTGCTGTTTGCATACTGTCTATAAATACATTATGATGATAACCTGGAAAGTGTTATATACCTTCGAAATGGAAAAATTACGAGTTCAAGAGTCATCGTCTACGCCCCACTTACGGTGATTCCGTCCACATATATTATACGATTCGAGGACATGGTGTCACCACGTGGTAAATCACCCGGAGGTACAATAATATACAGCTGTTGTATATTGACTATGCGTTCGACGGATTTGTGGACACCGCGGTAACGTAGTTCAGACGGGAGAACGTTGGGATTTTGATGATGGCACTATCGCGTATAAATACATAGTGGATTTTATGAAACGTTTCAACGGCCAAATATTGCAGTAAAGAGAATTCGAAAAAGAAGACTGACTTGGGCCGCGTACGACCATTGAAGTGGATCCGATAAGGTTTGATTAAACCTAACCTAAGTGTGTTATAGGCGGCTATTAGAAAGCCCGCGTTTGCATTGAAATTATTGAGTAAGAATACATTTTAATTTATAGGTTAAAGATAAATATAAGGTAGAATTATTGCAGCAGTAGTGAAAGGCAGTAACAGATGGTAGAGTTAAATGGACGAGAATACTATTAATACTAGGAGGGATGGTCCTAAAGTCCGAATTTGAAGTAAAAAATATAAATATTTTACTAGAGTAAGAATATATTATATATTATTATAGTATACATAATGAGACATAGGTGCTGCATATTGTTGTTTACATAAGTTACCTACTAGTATTTATTATTTCCTCCAAAGATATTGTTTTTGAACATTATTAATGCCGAACGAATAATGCGCGTTTATTAATGATTTGTAAATATTATTTTATTGACTATAGCGATTATCAATATCAATATTTTTGTTTTTGTGATAATACCAGATTGCCAATTTATGTAGGTACCTACCTATAAATACTTTTTAAGTTGAACTATTACTATTGAAAAAGTTATGGGAATTTTAAAGTTTAAGGTTAATTGGTGGGTGGATCTATGCATACATAATGTATAATTTAATGCATACTTAGCGCGCGGCCGCGAATGAGAACCGCGAACACAGTGGTTATAGGAATACTCTGCACCTATATAACAAAATAATGGCGATAGATATACCGTGGCGGAAGGTCCCGAAAACACCGGGAGAAGTTTCATTACAGGGTTATTATATATCATACATGACATAGGTAAGTTTTTTTATTTTAAACGAAGAGTACCTTCAGTAAAATAGTAACCGTGACTCACACTATGTGCAGTGTATACATAATACATAGGGTCGTATTTTTGGGTCCTGCAGTTTAATTTGATTATCGGGTTCATGTCCGATATTATATAGGCGGGTAACTGTGCATTTTACGTAGGAATAGGTCTCGGACTCTGAGATGAACTAGTAGTTGTATAATACACATACGTATTATAATGGAGCCCGTTATAAAATCGCACAAAACGTATATTTACTTAGATTCGATTATTGGGTATTATATAAGTTGGATAATAAATACGTAGAATTTAATAAGTGCATGTTGCAGCTATTACCGCTGTAAAACGCTTTATAATATTTGAGAATAAAAAAAAACCACGTATAAGTATAGTCAAACGGGTGGTGAATTGTTTTTTTTAAGTATTTTATCAAATAATTATAAATTTTTATCTGTTTCAAACATATTGTATAAGTTTTATGTTGATTCCTATTATAACGTAATTATATTTACTGATGTTATTTTATTTTATAAACATTATTATAATTGTTGAAATCAACATATTATAATATGTATTATAAGTACTCTGCAGTTACATAGTTGAAAATCTATAAGAATTATTGGAGAAATATTTTTTTATATTTTATCTCTAAACGGATTAATTTTGTGGTTTTTATATAAATAAAATTTGAATAATATTATTTTCATCTTTAATAAAAATATGCATGCTTAATTCTACTTCGAAATAGGGAACTTTATATTATTATCGCAGTATAGATTAATTTTCAAATTATAAAAAGTTAATGATTGCACTCAATTAATGTAATTCGACTAAAAATATGGGTTTTTTGAAACAATAATAATACGGTTAAGAATTAAAAAAAACATTAGAAAATCATAACGATTTACCTTGTTTATCCTTGGTCAAGATATTGTATATTGTGTTACTGCACAAAACTCGGCTGGCGTCTGTAAGTATGTATGTAATATTCTGAACGATTGTTAACAGCAATCGTAAGATATAAAATAATAATATTATATTTTGAAGGTGTAGAACATCGATGGGTATATTATGCGGTTGCCGGCTAGGGGATGCGATTGTCGACGGTCAATGGTGAGCGGTGGTCCGTTGTCGGGTGACTGACGATTGCGCTGCCGTGGGCCACCGCCACCGCCACCGCTACAGCCGATAAGGGTTGAAATCAGTGGAGGCGGCGAGGGTGGGTTCTTGCGAACGAGGCGCCCATTGGTCGCGAACGTCTGCGGCGGCGGTGTTAAGATCCGTGAAATCTCTGTCGGTCCCCGCACGCCTATATATATCCCGATCACGGGGCGGTGTAGCGTACTTACGATCAGGACAATATACATGTAAAAGAGAAATAATAATAAAAATCATCCCTATACATACGCGGCGGGTTTTTATATTATATTGTCAGGGGGCGACGAGACGTGCTTAATATAATATATATATATACGACGGTCTTTGGTTTAATGATACGGTTTTACGCCTCCACTTGTATGTGTGAGTGTCATCCCCAGCTCGAGTCTGTAATTAAAAAAAAACCTGCTCGGGGCTATTATTAAATAAAAAAAAAAATATACGTTTCATACAATGGTACAATCCTCTGACGAGTATATGATGCGAGTACAATAATAGTCTAATACACGTAAACAAACGTTTATGCGCTCGTACGTGATGCATATATTATAATTCATAATAAATATGTATGGCGATACATGCGTGTATATGTGCGTATAATGTGTACGGACAAACAATGGAAACGATAAGTACCTATAATATTACTTACTATACGTCGTAGGAACGCATCAAAAGTCATGATTTGGATACGGTGACGAAATTGTTCCGAGAATATAATATGGAGACAATACTATATAATGGCAGAATAATAACATTAATAATATAATATGATATGGCCGCTTGTGCCGCACAGGACAGTAATATTATTGTATACTATATATGGGTGCAGCGTGCCTATAATATTATTATAAAAATCTATGGTATTATGAAAATTCAAAAAACAAATTGTTATAATATTATACCACAATACGTCATATAAAATGTTGTTTACGAACTCGCGGTGAAAAGTGTATCGCCCTGACGTTACATTATACAGAATAATATATGATATGCCAGAGAGATAAAAATATATATATAATACGCGTTTCACCCATTGTATCTATAACAAAATAATATAATATATTATTATTTTTCGAGCCACCACGGCGAAATCATGCTTCTACAAAATTATAACATGATACAATATGTACACATGATTATACAAGGATGATGGAAAATATGATGATTACAATAATCTCGACTGAATGTATGATATAATATATTGACCAAAAATGAGTGTAAATATCACACGACATACGAGTAAATATCTCTTTATTGCCGAATCAAATGAGATCTGTTCAAATTTAAATTATATCTATTAAATATTAAGTAATAAACGCGTCAAATTTACATTGTAAACGCAACATCACGATGTACACTCGTCGCGCGTGATCATATTGGAATGAATGTAAATAATACATAAGAACATTTTTTTGATGTTTTCAAATGGAAACTATCAATCCAGACATTGACATTTATATTATTTGTATTACCTATATATTATATTATTATGTCCTCGTGCGACGGTGCAGATGAATACTACATCATTGACGGAAAAACCTCATTAGCCCCCTCAGCCCGTTCACCTTACTGACTATACACCACCGAAATATTGGGTTTATTCACTATATTTTCAAATTTTTTATATCGTTGAGTTAAATACGTTATTATTACTGCTTTCTCTTCCGGGTTTCCAAGTACCAGGTAACCTGCAATTTGCCAGCTATGAGATGCAGAATACGCATGTATACACACACTCGTCTGTCACAATTTTTATTTTTACTTTGGCGCAAAACCTTAAACGTTAAACACGCGCAATGAGTATGGTTATATACGTATATAATTATTTGTACACTGTACGCATATATACGACCTATAAGTGTATAAATTAAGGTACATTGTTACATAGGCGGACACCGCATTCATCATAATTACCACTCTAAATTGCGCTAATATTTCAACTCGGCCTCGTTGCAGTGCGAGTGCCTAAGCATACAGTGTGATCATCGTAATTCGTATTATCTATATATTATTATATGCTTGTATGTCATAATGTGTTTTTTTGTCTTTACGTGTTTTAATGTATTTTAGTGTTATTTAAATAATTTGTTTGTATGGTACACGCGCTATTTCGGGGTGATGAGTACCATTTGTCAAACACACGTGAATAACAAAAACGATTATTTATATAATAAAATACAATTTCATTACAAGTTATTATTTATCATTGAATAAATTCAAATATAAAATATACGATTTACGAGAATTCATAAAAATGTTAAACCCATATTATGTTTATGTACTAATATTGTAGTGGATACCTATTATGATTTATGAGGTGATATTTTTTAGTTTTCTAAATGAAAAGTGTTTGATAAACTTTTATATTAAACACATACGGCTATACATTTACGTATCTGATGATCAATTTTTCACTATTTTTATTATCAGTGTATAACTTATATAAGACCTTTCTAGTAATTTTATCTACCTATATAATACTATTATTTTATTCGTTAAAATTTCTCTGCGCTGAGTTAAAATATTTTGAAACAGAATTTATATCAAATTTCATAATTCTATATTATGTACCTATCCTATATAATTTATAATAATAATGTATGATTGTTAGTTTAAGGAGAATAGTGTTATTTACACAAATTGAAAATCTTTCCCTTTTCAACCGATGTATTTTAATTAGCACTTATTCATTATTGTAAAATAATTAATATAGTTATTTAGTGAAACGAAACACTATTAGATAGTGTACACTACTGAATACTGATATAAAAATTGTATTATGATGAATAACTAATAAGAAATATTAATAGTCAATGATATTTATTTTTTATATTATAATTAAATAACAGAGCAATTAAATAACTGTCAGCTTCTTTTCGATAATCAATTTTGAAGTTATATTTAATACAGCAACAGATACAAGTATGTTCATACTATAGGCATACGAATCACGGTCTCGTGTAACTGATTGTCATTATGAGAGATATATTTTGTATAAATTAGTTTTATCTTATCATCGGTTAAATATAATTTATAAGTAAGATGCTTCAACATTATATATACATAGTATTTATTATTTTAAATCCTTGTGTAAACGTTCTAATTATCTTCACGTTGACACATTATTATATATAGTTGTATCATAAAAACTAAAGGTTTGACTTACCGTTAATGTTATTTTCTGTACAAACTACAGATAAATACAATATATATATATTATAAATTATTGTCACAACGTGGAGTTGCTATAGCTAGTAAACACGCATTAGTCAATTTCGATGAATCTAATATAATATAATAGTGTCTATTAAAATTATTAAGAGTTCATAGTAGGTTTGTGTAGTAAAAAACAATCGGTATTACTATAATAGAATCATAGAGATAAGTTTTAAATAAAAAAAAATTTTGCTGCTATAGTAATAAATAATTAATAAATTGGTGTAATATGCATTATATAATACTGCGTATATAGTGTATAACTGCAGTTATTATTGATGTACATAGTTTGGTTATTGTAATATTGTTTTTATCCAAATGAGAACTAGATATGTGATTTTGATTAGTCGGTATTTACTGCACATAATATTATGTTTACATTTTTAAACGATATATTATAATTATTATGTAAATTATAGTTATATAAATAATTATAAAGGTGCCTAGGCATTATATACACTAATTATTACTATACAGATATATGTTTAAATATATCATAATATTAAGGCTTGTTGCAGCACTCGAAGCTGCTCATGACTGAATTCGTTTATTGAATGTTTTTAAGACGATTTCCAAGCACTCACAACTTACAACTAAACGGAGATTTAATGCACAATTATATAGTTTATATATGACCACGTAAAAACACAGTCACACAGACGCACAGTTTCTTGGTCAATTCATTTTATAAAACCGTAAGACAGATTCAATATACGATCACGGTCACCTATTTACAAATTTGAGTCCAACCATTACTAAATAAATTACGTTTTAAGACTGTTTAGTATTTATGTATTTCGTTAAAACGAAAACGTCGAAAACAGTACTCTTGACTAAGATAATTTTGCGAATATTAAGTAACGAAACAGTTTTGTCATATTCGAGCCAAAAGCTATAAAGTTGATATTTTTTTTTTTATAAATATTCCATTGCTTATTATAAACGTATTTGACTAAATGTCGCTTGAAGAAGTTTTTAAATTTCAAAGCTTTTTAAATACTTTGGCAATTAAAACGGAATATCCATGCACCTCGATCGTCAATTGCATCTGCCTATATCTACTTCTGTGATCAATAATTTATTTTATAGTTCTTGCCTTCTTGTGTATGTATATTTTGGATACGTACACATTTTCGTTATATATACTACAGTACTGCTTCTTTTGAAAACAGTTTTGTGTAGAACAACGATTTGTTACATAATATCCATACAACGCCTAACTATTCCATTCATAAATACAAAACTATAATATAAAACAGGTTCGGTTGGAGCAAATATAACATGGTTCATATAAGTTATAAGTGTTATAATTTATAAGCCATAAATGTTATAAGTTTATAACTAAAGCGGTTATCCGCTGCAGAGTTGAGAAATGGCTTAAATATTTCTCAATGGCTTAGCATAAACCGAACATGGTAAAATTTAAAGCCTGCTAACGTGCACAGTAAAATAAAACCGATGGGAACGTTTTATTTTACTGTTGTTGGAATACGCAATGTATATTGATAATAATTGTCTATACATAACTATACAAGTGTACCCGAACTGATACTACCAATATAAAAAAAGGTTCACATGGGTGGTGAGCATACCTGATATTATTTTATACATACCTCCTATACTACTGGAATTTTGTTTTTTGGCATTTGTTCCATCTGCAGACACGTGTTTGGAATGTTTTGCAAATGTCGTCGCGATAATCATATACATATATACGCACTACGCCGTACACAAAAAGTCTGAATCTTAGGGTATAGGTTACAAAATCACTTAAGAGTGAAGACTGCAAGTAAACTTCTGCAGGTGTAAAATAAAATTATGCTTTTTACTTAATAATAGTATGCAGCAGTATTTGCGACTAGGTGCGTATAGGTATATAGCTATAATAAAAGAGTTTAAATGTCATCAATTTTCACATGACGTTTTTTCATTATCACCAACCGGCAGCCAAACAAACGTTTTGGACTCATAACTTACAAGTATGAGTAAGTAATTTTGCACATGTAGTAATATTAAACTACTATGAAGAATATTACGTTTCGTGAGTGTATCTAAAAAAAAAAAATGAACAATGATAATTTCATTTTATACATATAAATACTTGTAATAATAATATAATATGTATCTATTATTATAATGTTATATACTCTAGATGTATTATTCTACTACGGCCCAAAAAAATTAACAGTTATATAAAAGTTTGTTAGTTCTTCGATTATATTTGGTGCGATTATTCAGTCTTTGCTGCCTGAAAATATTCGATTCATGACTATATAGTTATAACAATAAATGACAAGTCCAGTAACCATTTGTCTCTTTTTCGTTTATATTTTAATTTGATCTATAGACGTGGATTGTCTCATTCGTTTATCTGCATAAGGTGATTTTACTATATCTTGTCGAGATTCAGCACGTATTAATCTTTTTTTCTTGGTCACACTTGTGTTTTTTGAAAGATTTGACTCTTTTTTAGGCGTGACTAATAAAAAGCTATATTTGAACTAAACTAAAACAAAAAAATGTTAAACCTATTAAAAACAGAATTCGAGCTACGTACAGAAATTCGATATAGTGCATATTAATACATTATTATAAACGCGAGTGAAAGCTGGTCAATAGTAACTATAAGTTCGTCACCAGTCAGCTTAGATTCTAAACATAAGAACAATAAATGAACAGAATGCAACATTTTTAAAAGATGACTATTTCTTACCCATGCTGACAACAAAATTCAACATATAGATAACAATAATCACCATCAGTTAAAAATTTTGTGTAACCAAATGGCAAACTGGAAATAAAAGAAAAAAATTTAATTTTTGTATTTTAAGGACAAAGACATCCTATATCAGGATCGAATCCCTGATTGAAAATAGTCTATAAGATCACTCCTTGCAGCAAGTAAGAGTTCCTCTGCCTATCCGTGAAAATCTCTTGAAAATCAGCTGAGCTGTTTCGACGATGATTATCCTGGCCTGGACATTGCACCACACACGTGATGCAGACATTTCAATTTCGACACTTAGCCAAATTATTTGTGTTTATCTGCAGAAATAAATTTCAAACGAACATTTAGAAAACAATAAATTGCGGGCTCTATAATGACCGTCGTCGTCGATTTGACTGCCAGGAAAGAAAGTGAGAGGGGGTGAGCAAGAGCGATGCGGAGTGGAGCATAGAGCGATTAAGCGAGGAGTACGGTCGTTTCGTGCATATGCGCACAACAGCAGTGGCGGCGGCGGCGGCGGCGGCGGCAGAAGCGACGGCAGCGGCAGCGGCAGAAGCAGCGGCAGCAATATTATATGCGGCAACGGTACATATATATATATATATATATATTATACACCGTCGAGCGTGACCCCGCAGGATCGTCAGCGACGGCGGCGGCCAGGATTTGATGATGATGGTAGTAGGAGCTGCGGCAGCAAAACGTTAAACCGGCCGCACGCCGCACCAATGGCTGGCTGCGGGCGCGGACGGGTGTCGCCGCCTACCGCCGCGGCAGGGAGTGGTCCGGTCGCGCAACACACGCGGCGCGCGGCGGCGGCAGCTGCTCTCGCGCGCCACTGCCGCCGCCGCCGCCGCATCAGTGCCCCGCGCGTCGTCAGCTTCCTTAAACGTACCGCTGCCGCCGCCGCCACCGACGTTGTCGTCGACGTATTTGTGCCGCCGCCGCCGCCGCCACCGTTGCTCCAGTTGCAGCGTGCACCGGACGGGTCCAAAACACGTACAATACTCGGTCGGAACGACGACAACAACAACAACAGCAATAATAAGAATAATAATACACAATATCATAACAATATTTCGGTTGCGGTTATTATTTCGATATAATAACATACGTACAGTGCCGCCGCGTTTTAAATTCGCACGCTGACCGCTTACGCGTATCGCGTAAAAATAACCGCTCGCCGTTTCACGCACACGTATTTACAATACAATAGGTAAATATAATAGAAATATATTATAAAAACACACCGTACCCTTGCATGTTATAATTCTCACCACTCGTGCGTTATGCACTTTTGACGATATTTAAATGTTTCGTACGCACGTATTTATAATATTGTTGTTGCGGTAGGTGCTCGATTCTTTTCGAGAAATGGAAGAGTTTCGTACACTTCGAACATGCCTGAAATAGGTCGTATAGGAGGTATCCCACACATGTCGTATACCTTCCTACCTGCATGCACTTTCGCTCACATTTGCCCGACCTTTTCTCCGCGACACTATATCGAAACGTCAGGTTACCATCATACGCCGTGATTGATTACAACTCATAAGTATGGCCCGTCCGACAAAAATACGAAGTGTGGCACGTCTTCGTGATATAGATAATAACATAATATGATGTATAACATTTATATGGACGCAGTGTACGTACATTACATCGTATACATTATATTACACGGGATATCGTCTCCCTCAAATTTTGAATTATCGACACAGTCTACTGTGCGCGCACATATTATATATGTTGTGGTACATATACGCCCTAAAGTGAAGGATGAAAAGAGCCCGTAGTGATTTATATTATATAAATACGGTCCTATTGTGCCAGCGTGAAAAGGATTGCATTTGTATACATAATAATGGCTGTCAACGAGTCCGACCTATAGGCACCTCGTCGAGTGTAGGCAAATTATGTACCTATAGTTTTTTTTTTCGTTTTTACGCTCGACGCTTTACCATTTTTTATGGGGGGAAAAAAATTCGAAATAAATCACGTTTTTTTCATGCTTACATATTATTATGGAGCTGCTAACGTTTATATTTCATATTGTTGCATGTAAATAGCAATGTGATATAACGTTATACGAGACACGCGCTGCGTAACGACTCGTTCGTTATGATATCCCGATCAGCGTCTGGCTGCTATTATTTTCGTCAAAATCAATAAGTCTTTGAAAAATTTAAATCACCAAACACTCGTGCACGGTATATAATATAGTGGAACCTTATTTAGGTTCGACTTATCGGGGTTCCACTATATATAATAAAACAGTGTATTATTAAGTTGTATCTATATTATTTCAAAAAACACTTAGTGACGGGGGTATATCTATGTCACATGTATAATATAGAACGTGTCCGCTATGCGATATAAAAAACCGCATCAGTCCGAACGGATTTACACATCATACGTGTATAAAAATATATTTTTCGTTATAATTATCGCAGGTAGTTCGTCTGATATACGTATAGCTTACTTCGCTCGACTGTAGAATAAAAAAATATTAACGTCTAACAATAGTATAATGTGTGTAAACGGAAAAGCAGCAGTTGACGTTCCTTTTCTCGTTCCTTACCTGCATTACGTCTGCGTCGTTTTTCTGTGTTTGATCGACTTTAAAGTATCTTCTCTTTTCACAAGACACATTATTTTATACTCTCCTGTTGCATCGTTCTAATTAAATTCACGATTAAAAATTGTACCGTTAAAAATAGTATAAATCATTAATGATCGTGTCGTTTTTTTTTTCAGATCGCCGTGCTGCCGCATCACATTTACGGCGGCGGGAGATGAACCTGGTGTCCAGGCATCAGTACGGAGGCGGCGGCGGCCTTGTGTCGTCGTCGTCGTCGTCGTCGTCTTCGTCGTCGCGATCATACGGCGGCGGCTGCGGCAAATCGGACGACGCGACCAGTACGGACGAGGAGGCGATAGTGGACGTCGAACGGCCGGACACGCCGCCACCGCCACCACAACTGTCGCCGGCGGCCGACCACCGACGTCGTGTCTGCATCAACGGCGGCCGGCCGGTGGCCGCGTCTGCAGTGGCCAACGCGGCCGCACTAACCGCATGGCTGAATCCGGCCACGTTTTGGCGGGACTCCGATCAGTGGCGCAACGTGCTGGTCAACTATTACCACATGAACAGGGCCGCGGCCGCTCGGTCCGCAAGCAGAGGCCGAGGACCCGTCGCCGCTTATCGTCCGTCCGCCGTGCCGGCCATCTGCGGCGTCGGCCCATCGGGCGGCCGGAAGCCGACGACAGCCTGTGCGTCCGGACCGCAGCCCCTGTCCCTGCTGCCGCCGCCGCCGCCGCCGCCGCCGCCGCCTCCGACGACGTCCCAGTCGTCGTCGCGTCCGAAGAAACGGTACATATGCACGTACTGCCAGCGCGAGTTCAGCAAGTCGTACAACCTGCTCATACACGAGCGCACGCACACCGACGAACGGCCTTACCCGTGTGACGTGTGCGGCAAGGCGTTCCGCAGACAGGACCACTTGAGAGATCACAGGTACATGATATTATATACGCAGTGAGCAACATTGTGTGTACCTACTTACCAATACCCATACCGCGGTTGTAATCTGCAACCACGACCAGACCCAACCTAACCCGATTGGTAATGTTTTATATAGCCAGGTACCGTTTATGTAATATACCTTATATACTCGTATATGCATTATATGTACCTATAATTATGCGGTTGCAGTTGTATTCCATATTTTATTAAAACACTGCACGGTGGGCATGTTTTTTTAAAATATAGTTTTCATTTTATATTTCAACCTCGATTAATCTATATTATTTATTTATTCTCAAAACGGCTAGATATTTCCGTCTAACTTTCCGTCGATTAAAAGAAATATTTGCTCCGGGTAGCTTATTCTTAAAATTACATTTTTTCGCCTTCTTTTGACGTAGAACGCCGGAAACGTATTGCCATTTGTTGTTAATATGTACTTAATGCATTAATAGCATTGTGCTTGTGCAGGTACATACACGTCAAGGAAAAACCGTTCAGGTGTCCAGTGTGCGGAAAAGGATTCTGTCAGTCCAGGACGTTGTCCAGTCACCGGAGCAACAGGAATTCTATGTGCCTGGACACGACCGTTTTACACCAACATCAACAACAACGGGACGCTGCTGGCAACATACGCAGGCCCAAAATGATCACAGACTTTTCCATCAGCTCTATATTGAACTTGCAGTAAATTTGCATGTATATACATTATTATTATTATGTATAATCTACAGTGTTGTATTGTTTGTTTTCTAACCCCTCGATTATTTTGATCTCAAGTGTGTATGTGACGTTTGAAGGTGAAAGACTATTTTGTCATTATTATTATCATAATCATTATTTTTTATCAATATTGTGTATCATATACGCTACTGCAAAGAATCGATGCAATATTGAATATTATAAAATACGTTAATCACACATAATATTGTGTAAGTCCGTCGTGTAACGCAATTTATATTTATATATGACACGCACATACAATAGGCTTTATATTTACCTAAAAAAAACGAAGATTTATTATTATTACTGTTTTACCGCCCATCGCATCGATTCTTCGCGTAGATAACATTTTTTTATGCCTACCCCGCGGCAACGCCGTGAACGTAACACTTCTTTTTGATATGACATTTGCATATTATAATCTAAATACATATTTTGTAGATTATAGATCTATGTCATCCTAATGTATATAATACATTACTATGTTGTAGGTGATTTTACCTATTATTATCATATCTGTACACTTTTACGGATTAAAAATATTTATTTTTTGTTATTATTTTACCACGCATTACAGATGATTTAGATGTAAACCCTCGCAGATAATCATCTGTCGTGGTGTTATAACGATTATTTTGAATTTTTTTTCATATAGCTTATATTATATTAGCCGATAACGTAATATTTTTTGTTTATTATTATATTATAACATTTCGTTTTACAACTGTTTTTACCAAAGATGTTTTGAAAATAAACTCGTGTACATTATGTATTATAAAATATACCTATATAATATATATATTATATTACTATTATACACACACGTATACATATTTTATGCATATAACCTATTAAATACACGACACTTGTTCGATATTTACATTTTGTATTCGCACAATACGATACGATTTGCGATATATACCTTTCAACCTGTATAATATAATTTACTCATCATATAAAATATATTACAAAGTTAAGGGGTATAGTATTATGTAATACACTTAATGTGATATCACACGAAACAGATGTTTGCGATTGAAAAAAAAACTATCCGGAGCAGGTGGCCACGACTTAAGTATAATATACAAATCGGCGGCAAGCGACGCACAACGCACGCGCGCGTATAATATGAGCATATATTATACTACGTACGTAGAGGTAAAGACCACCGTCGTCATTAATATCCAAGTTACAAACCACAGAACACACACACACACACACACACACACACACACACACACACACACACACACACACACACACACACATATATATATACCAATGTGTATATTATATATAATGTGTTATGTCCTCGAGCCGAACACGGGTAGCTGCAGCAGCAGTTGTTCCCGATGTACCTGCAGAGATGCTGCACACATCGCGAGCGCTTAATTAGATTTAATATAAGCATATACGTATGAGGTAGGTACACCTTATACATACATATATATATATATATATAATATCCGTTGCGTGATTTATACCTCCCCCCCCTCAGCCACGGCCGACTCCTCTCGACATCACGTCTGTATACGTTATATATATTACGGTCACGTGCTCGTCGCTACCGGTGTTTATAGGACGCCTGTTTTTTATAATTGAATTGAATATTATTATACATGCGTTCATAACTAGCTATACCGCGCGCACACGGCGGAATTCGATTATGTACCTGCCTACCAGCGTGTATCGATTATACGCATACCGCTAAATATATATATATATATATATATATATATATATATATATATATATATATATATATATATATATATATATACTATATATACCAGCTGTTGTAATGTATATTGTATGTATGCGTTTTCGACTTTGGTCGACGCCCTCACGTCGTGCCGTCAGCCACCTTCTGCTCTGTAACTTACTTACATATGGCTTATATCACTACTGTATATTATAAACCACTCGCGGCCAACACCATAATATATGTAAAATAATATTATATATTATATGTTCCCATCTACTGCAGCGTATATAAATACATACATACAATAAATGCGTAAATACATATGTGCACTACATTTGCGTTAATTTGCTCCGGTGGGCGGAGAATAATTACATAGGTACCTATAGGTAGCGTGCTCTCAGCGAGGGAGGGGGGGAAGTAATATATTATAATATGAAAAATAAAACAGTGGCAGCTGCTGTTGCATCTCCGTCGGCGATCAGCTGCAATCATATTATGTAGCGTCAAACCAATTGCGCCGCCGCCGCCGCCGCCGATGCGGTCAGTCTGACGGTCACAACAATGTAAAGTATAATGTATAGAATATCTATGTATAAAAAAATAGATGTTTGTTTGTCTCAAAAACTACTGGACCGTTACCGATAAAAGTTATATCAAGAGATTCCTTAAGACTCAGATGGTGTTTATAGCTTATTTTTTCAATCCCTATAAGTAGGATAAAGGGTAACTCATACATGCATTTTTTTTCAGCTCACGAAAAAAAAATATATTTTTCTGTATATTTAAACGACGTCATTGATTACATATTATATTACTATTATTATTACATAGTAGAAATATTGCATAAACAATTTTTTTTAAAAAAATATTTATAAAAAAAAACAAGTCTTTGGTACTGCAATTCAATGCTTTTTTTTTAGATTCTTAAAATATAGTATATTATATAGCATAATAAATTTCACTTTTAATTCTTTCTTATATATGTAAATACATAACATAAAATTGATTTACTGTATAACCTGTTACCTGTGATCCGGGTACTACTGAAAACCCGAATAAAAAATAATTACTTCAAACGAATCAAAACATTTTTTTTTCTCAAAAACTGACGAAAATCTTATTTTGGTTCAAAACCATTAATATAAATAATGTTGTAGCAACCATAAATTGCATCCACCGCCCATGTGATCCAACTTATCTTTATAGTAACTTTTTTTTTGATTAGAAAAATAACTAAAATTAGTCAAATTAAAATAAATGGTGTATTGATACGCATTTTAAATGAACAAATTAAATTAACAACAAAAAAGGAGAAAAAAAAACTCAAATTGTAAAATAATAATCGACAATTATGTTAAAATTGTATTACATCATTTTAGTATAACTTATAGAAAAAAATAATATTTAACCTATTATAATTTATAATATATTGATAATAACATGATACGAACAATAATTAAAGCAGCACCAATATAAAACTGATAAACCTGAACTGTCTACAAAATAAAAATAATATAGTTTTGTTTAGAACCTAAGTATATGAATGTTGTAAGTAATAAATACGCTTAATGTTTTGGTAAAAATAACTAAGCCAGAAAGATTTTTTAAGAAAAGCATGCACGTTGAAATAGCCAAGCCAAGTGAGTGATAGGTAGCCACTGAAGTGAATGTCTTTCGATTTTAAACCATTATTAGTGCGCATGTGTGAGAATATTCGTATATCTATCACATATTCGCAGAAAACGATTCAGTGAGCAGAATTCGTTAACTATATTTTATTGTTTATAAGATTTTTTTTCATCTTCATATGATATAATAAATTTGAAAAAAATGTTCAGATCAAGTACCCAAATAAACTAACCAATAAAAACATATTCTTAAAAAAATATATATATATATTTGTAATCAACTCATTTATTATTGTTTTTAAATTCAAAGTTTTAAATAATTCATGAATAATTTTAAATACTAATATTATTATGAGTGGTCGAGAATAAAAATTATATAAATCTTTAAATCTTAGTACCTTACAATAATTATACATTTTAGTCTTGTAAATACTACTAGCATTTTAGAAGTACTTAATGCGATTTAGGACAAACAAAATATGAATATTTAACTTTTTTCTTAGTTAATATTTTTGAAAATTATAACTTTATTAGTATATTGAAAAAGTTAGTTAGTTTTGTTTTCAACTTTTCTTAAATACTTAAAAACTAAAAAGTAAATAAATTAAAATTTAAAACTTTTGTTCCGCTATTATATACTAATCTGATACAACTCATTTGTAGGACGTATATTATTTATGTTAATATTTTTCAAATTGAGTTATTTATTTTTGAGGTATTTGCATACCTCCACTAATAGTTTATGCAGAAATATAAGTTTAGGCAGAAGGCTGGTAGAGGATAACATATTATAAATAATTTGGGAACAGAAACTAATCCATGCTGATGGTTGGAGGGGGAGGTAAAATCTCCCATGAATAAGAAAGTTAGTGCATTGGTTCACGAAAAATCATTATTTTTTCTTTATACATTCAATTTTGTCAACATTTAAACTTAAATTAGTTTATTTTTTCAAAATTCAATTATTTAAAAAAAATCTAAAACTTATAGAACATCTATGACTTTTTTAATATACCTAGTTATAATTTTCTACTATTTAAATAAACAAAAACAATATTCGATTTTCATGAACCAAAACTAAATTCAAATGTGAGCCTGCACTTTATAGAAATCTATAGGGGTTGATAAAATAAGCTATAAACACCCTACGAGTCTCAACTCTCAAGGAATCTATTGATATAACTTTTAATGAAAACAATCCAGTATTTATTGAGTAAATAAAGAACAAACAAAGAAACATTCTGCTGATTCAGACTACCTACTGAACATTAATTTGCTGATTCTGCACGGCGTTGATAAATTAAATAATGCCATGAATTTACCCTGTCTTAAACTCAGTTAAATGTAAACTCCACATAATTTTAACACAGTCATTTGGATGATTTTATCTAAACACAGGTCTAAAACTATATACAATTGTAATAACTGTTTTATTTTCTGTAATTTATTTCAACCCTATGGCCTATACAAAAAAAAAAAAATATATTTTTCGAGAGGCAACAGTTAAATACATTAAAAAAAACACACACACAAATACTCTAATATTCCCTTTTATTAGTTTGGATTAGGTATACCTATTATATAAACACGATATAGATTACTTATATATTTATATCGACTCTTGAGAGACTACGTACTAAAAGATTGAAATCTCATCGAATAGAAACACTCAAACACTACAATTAAGCATTAAGGAATTAATTTGCTAATGTGACTTAATATTTTTTTCTAATTTACCGTCATTTTTTAAAACCATCTCAATGGGATATCACGTCTCAAAATCATGAAATGTTTATTTAATTTTTATAAATTAAAATAACTTTTATTTTAAATATGAGACATAGTAACAATAATATTTATTAAGATTTAATTTATATTCTAATTCATTTTTTTTTTTTTTTTTTTGTAGGAGAGAAGCTATGACTCCACTGCTAACTATAAAGCAATCCATCAAAAAATCTTAAGGACGCCACTTTGTGTACTGTATTATATATTATATTAAAATATTAAGCTGTATACATTTAATGTATATAACTATAAAAATGATAATTTTCTTATAATTAAAAAATGTTAATATATTATTTACTTCATATTATAGCGTTATAAATTATTACAGCCTTTAAAAATGCAACTAATAATTAATAATTTAATCTCCTACATTCTAACAAAACTATTTGCGCGATTAAAATACTACTAACAGTTTACGGACCGAATAATATAATATAGGTATATCATGTTATACACATTTTATTACATTATACACGTATGTTTTGCGCAGTCAACAATAACGAAGCTTATATAGGTTCGGTTTTTATTTGGTAATTCTTTGAAGCAAGTAGAAACACACCGCGACACGAAATATACGATTGTTCGAGGATATAAATAAGAAGAATCACTCTGTATATATGTATTATATGTGGGTACTACTGCAGCGGACATCACTTTTGATACGATATTATAAACAAATGTACACATTACAATATACGAGCATACTTACATATATTTCTAGAAATGACATAAGAAAGTTGTTGGTTTTCCGGAATACTATTATTGTCTAAAGGGAAAACGATGTCGAGCGGCAAACATAAAAGGTGGCTCAAAGAACTAGTACGCCGCACGTACGCCTTTAATATAATACAAGCGGCGTTTATCACAAAGAATATTATAACGGTTGGATCTTACACACAAATGCATTATACTCGATATCTATTATACTATTTTGACGGTGTGTGGTATTTTCTGACCAATGTATATAAATTCGATTTGATTCGCAGTACAGACGCAATGTAAAGTCAAACACTAATAATGGACTTATAAACTATAATGTAGATTATAGGTACCCTTACCTACTGAAATATAAATCGTAGAATTGTGGTAAGAAAAAAATAAATTGTTATGTTTTCAATTCCTCGATTTGATGACGCACGCGTGCATACATTCTTTTCTGGCATTTTAAACGTATTTTTTCGGCATGTTATAATTTCCGCACAATAATATTATAGCCAATAGCCGGGTCAACATTGTGTTTACTTAAAGGAATTAAATTTTTTTATTGTTTACTATAATTTAAAACTTGACTTTTCTAAAATTTATACGGTCATATTATATACTATGAAATGATACATTTATAATGTACAAGTTATTACAGATTTGGGAGGGTCTACATATGACATCCTCCTCTAGTACTGAAGTATATACCCGGAAGAGTTTACAGGTCATTAAAATGAGGGATAGTCTACAATCGCCTCTTTAATAGATGAAGTATGATTGGCAGTTATATATTACTAGATATTCTTATTATATATTTTAAAGCTATGAATTTTTCACAAAATATTAAAAAGTTAATTTGGTATTACGGTATTATTATGCAACAATTCACAACCCTAAGATAAACTTTAGATAATATCAAAAAACGTGTAAAAACATGAGCAAAAATAATTACTATAATAATACAATATTGTTTGTATTGAAAAAGTATAAACTTTATAACTAATATAGGAATAAGAACATTTTTTTAAATTTTAATAACAATCATAAAATATATTTTTATGTGAACAAGAAGTCTGCAACAATATGTTTTGAACGGAAAACAAACTGTTTCCTTCCTATTTTTCGGCGTTGACATAAAAAATTTTATTACAAAATTGTATTTCATTACATTTTTACATTTTATTTTTAACATTTTTTTTTTTTTTTTTGATAATGTTTGAATTTTTTTAATATATTTTCTCTTTTCACTATAATATTTAACCACTCGCTTATATTATATTCGCATCAGAATCTACCGTATTAAAATGTATCAGGCACATACTGCATAATATATAATATGTAGTCAGGTAGATACGTAATGCGTATGTATCTATGTATATAGAATGGCTATACTTAAATAGATATTATTCTTTTTCCAAATTCGGTGACCACATATATTTTATATGCACACGTTGTTACTCCTATATATAATATAGACGGGACGAAAAGGAAAATAACAGTTCCGTGCATACATATACCGTAAAATATAATAATATATTATTATTGCTGTCTGTCAATTGTTTTTTTTTTCATGCACGCGCGACAAAATCGTATTATGGATGAAAGTGAAACTGCAATCTGCAGTTATTTTGTCATGTCGTGTGTGCGTACCTAATATATGCTGTATTACGACATATAACGGACGAAAAAATTATATATTATATTGTCAAACGTTCAGGGTTGAAAAAAAAACTGAGTACATTTTTTATCAAACGAAAGCGAAACAACACGTTTAACGCTATTCGTTTCTTTCAAAAAACATTTTTTTCTCAAACTTCAAAAAAGTAGAATACATTTTTTTTTCTTTTTCGGTCGCATTTGCCGTTAATAACCGTATCGACGACGGGATATTATATTATATATTACTTTGTTATAAATATTTAGTACCTAAATATAATATATACATGTAAGCGCGTTCGAGACAAATGGGATCCCCTCGGAGATGTAAATATAATATGTAAACCATATACGCGCGCGCGCGCGCGTGTGTGTGTAATCGCTACATCGTCTGTACATTATATTATATCGTGGATTTGTTTTGGGCCGGGAACAGGGAAATGTGGTCAAACAATGTGACGTCCACCAGGAAAGGAAAAAATATACTCTCTTGTGTGTGCCGCTGTAAATCACACACACACACACACACGCGCGCACACGCGAACGTGAGACTGGCGAGTCTTTTGTGTGCGGTCGTTAAAGGATTTGTCGCCGTTCCGGGTTCACGTAGAGTTTGGTGACCCTTTCCCACGTCGGTGCAACGCGATGTGTGCGTACACCATATACAATTTTTTTTCTCATTTTTTTTCTTCTTTTTACTTCCCCGTACAGTATATATATATATATAT
>JACXSJ010002183.1:0-53777 GCA_014851325.1 Pentalonia nigronervosa | reverse complement strand
TATATATATATATATATATATATATATATTATATTCGACTAATTTTGAGTAATTATGACGCATAAAGTTTACTCAAGTCTGATTTTCAGGAAATATAATTTTATTTTTGATATAGATTTAAAAAATCTTATAACAAATTATTAAAATACCGGAAAGCATAGTCCTGAGTCCATGGCAATAATTGTGTAGCTAAATTGCCTATCTAAGACGCCGCGTTATGAACTCTGTTATAAAAATACATTAAAACATACTCTTTATAAAATATTTTACTTTTTATTATTATACTTAATGGCGGTAAATAAAAAGTTCACCGAGAAATGTGTGTACTAGTGTCGTAATATTTAAAATTTATAATTACACTTAATAAAAAAAAAAAACTATAATATTTATATTTAAAATATATAATTTTTTTTTCTGGTTACTGTTTATTAGCACTTTTACGTTCAACGTTGTTTATTTCATTAATTAAATAACTTTTTCAAAATCGTTCATACTACGAACATTTATTTTAGTTAAGCAGTTTTAAATAAGTATGATTATAGCTGAAGTTATAATTAATAACGCTTTCTTTCTTTTCTAAATGTGTACCTTTATTTTTGTTGAAAAGTAATAACTTATGATTTTAGTTTAAATTTGTTAATTGTGTTCAAATGTTAAACAATTTAAATATTCGGGCAATATATTTCACTAATCTAGAAAATATATCTTATATTAATTATTTAAATATTAATAAAAATCAAATTTATAAATTGATTTAAAAAAACTATATTTTTGTCATCAAAATTGATAGTAATGTTATACAGTATTATCATAGAGTTACTATCACAACGAAAACTGTGTTGTTTACGATCATGCGGTAACTAACAGAAATACACAATTAATAACAATTCAAACTCAATAAAAATAGGTACATAAAATAGATCTATGTAGAGACCTTAGTTTAATATTGAACATAATATATACATATTTATGGCAAAGACCCCCCAAAAAGCCATTGAATTATTATTAGTCATATTTATTTTGCAACTCCCCATGGGAGGTTGTGAAAATAATTAAACACGATGGTCAAATAAATCACTTTTACATTGAAATAATCTGAACCACAATTTCCTTTGGTGGTTAATTTTTATTATTTTATTTTTACCGTATAAATAATAATTTACGATCCAAAAAGACAGATGTAAAATTAAAAAAAAATATAATAGATTTATTTTTCACTACAGATAGATTTAATCTCAAATAAAAAAGGATTTTGTTCTATAACAATCGAATACTAAGAACCTAAATCTTGATTTAAAATTAATCGTGGTTTGCAAAAAATTCTAAATTTGATACAGCAAAAATAAGTATTTTTTTAATGTTACCTATTTTGTTTCCAATTTTGTTTAATGTTTTATTTTACAAACGATGTTATTATCTCACAGTAGTGATTTGAAAATTTAATCATAATAAATATGCGTTCGGGAAACTCAACTAAAAAAATGCCGATTTGTCTCTTTCCAAATTCAGTTGTGATTCAGGTTTTTTATAACCGTACTCAACTTACATACATAAATTTGATGAAAACCCTAATTTTTCATGTCAAACCATTTATACGAGCTTCTAAAATAGAAAATGTTCGTAACAGAAAATGTATCATATTTCATGAAATAATAATTAGATATTACACATTAATATTGTACATAATATAATAAAACTTAATCAAAACAAAAAAGTTACATTTTTAAATTCACCAAGATCCATTATCATTTATAGTATAATAAAATAATTATGTCATTCTATGTTTTTTTGATATAGTAGGTACATTTACATATTATATGGTATGCTAATATAATTTTTAAGAATATATCCGCAACAAATACTTTTATCGAGTGCAACAATAGAGTACCATATAAAATAATAGTTTTGTTTCAGTATATATTTTAGTTATCTCAATACAATGCATTTCTCATTAGATATTATTATGTATTTTTGTAAATAATTATATTCATTATTCATATTATTTCAAAATCCTAAAAGTACCCGCATGTACAACAAAAAGTTAAAGCCCGAAGGGGTACATGATATTGCAATTTTAAACTTTAGATGAGAAAAGTAAAATCGATTTGTTTTAGAATTGACAATTGTCTGAATTGTATATCTCAACTATAATACCAGTCACGAAACGTTAAATATTAAATTTCATTTTTTTATTTATTATTATTATTATTATTATTATTACCTATTTATATATGATTATTTATCATATTTTTTCTGTTCGTTTCAGTACTAACTGTACCTGCAGTGCAGGTCCATTTAGTAAATACTAAAATTAAATATTAAATAAATAACAGTTAATACCTACGACATAATTGCCAATATACGATACTCACGTAGTGTTCAAATTGTGAAATTTAAAAAAAAAAGGGAACCCATATAGAAATTGAATAAACAGCGTTCTAACTGAATATTAATTTAACACTAACTCGTGGGGGCTTTGCCCCTACTCACCCCTAAATACTCCCAGTATTAAATTAAATTAAATAATTCTTAATATAATATATTACTTTTAACTAAATGTTGATAATTTTACACTTTTCATCATTTCATTCCTAGTTTTATTAAAAAATAACTTATTGTTATAGTTCCCATTCAATTAAAAAACGTATAGGTAGATAAGAAGATTAATGAATATAATACATTTTTTAATCTAAACATATAGTATAGCAACTACGGACTTCACATCAGTATGTTAATAACATGTTAACAATAGAAATCTTTATAAAAAATTTATAATTTTATAAATATTTATTGTCATTTATTATTATATGTGATTTTAATATTTTTAACAAATAACATTGATAATTTTATCCAAAAAAAGTCAGAAATCTAGTAAGATTATGTTGAAACCAGTTTTAAATCAAATTTGTTATCAAATTATCAATAATTTTGATTTTTCATAAAAAAAACAATATTTTTCAATTATGAGTTACGCAGTGCGTGTATCTATTTAATATCTTATAAAATTAAATACGTACAAAAGTTTTACGTAGTTACGTACAAAAAAAGAAATATTTTATTGGTATTTAATATTTTAATACTATGTATCAATGCGTTTTCTCAGAAAATTGTAATATGGGAACTCTAATTGAAATTAAATGCTAATTTAAGAGCCGAGTTCTCACGCATCCTCCCCCCCCCAATTTGAACACTGTACTCTCGTCATAATAATTTTTTTAACAACATTAATTTAAAATTTTAGATGAAAACGGGCACGTTAAAGAGTTGTTAATAGCAAGGTAGGATCAGCCAGCCTGACACGTCACGCACCATTTACATCATTTTTTTTTTTAACATTTTTTAGAAATTTTCAAAATTATTGAAAGTATGTGGATTGAGGATGCTGTGCACTGCGCACAATTTGTAGATAATAAATTGTCGTTATCCGTCCACACTATACGTAGTGTAATAGGTATTCGATAAATGTTCGGTACTATGCTCGTCATAATTTTCAATAGGCAAAGACCATAAGATTTAAGAATGTAAGTATTGTTTAACGCGAACCGTTTTGTAACGTCTAGATAAGACGATGAATGGTAATAGCAATGCGCAGATGTTTCGGTGTAAAAATTGTTCTCAGAAAAGTCTGCAGTATCAACACTGCAGCCGCACAATCGACCGAGTGACTCGCAAATCGATGTTTCCCTTCTCGCGATGAGGGCAGAATATGGAACAAAATAACCGCTAAACTTTTGGGACCTCTAACTTGGTCGGAAGAACCCAGTAGAATATACACCGTTTTTGAGACTATGAGCAAATCCCGTAGGTAATAAATTACGATGTTTAAAAACAAAATAGTAGGCCTGGTAACACTATTTTTTCTTGTAGACAATAAAAAAAACAATAATAATAATTATTATATTTTGTACAGCGATAATTCACATTTGTACCTCGTATCTATAGTTAACAGCGTATTACCTACTGAAACAATAACAATACTGAAAAACTGCACTATTGTCATCGTCGTTTTTGTATTAAAATAGGTATTTCGGCGTGGCTCTTTTGGCGTGCCTCGTCTTGGCCCTTTTGGCATGCCTCGTCTTGACATGAACCCATTTTGCCATAGAGTCCACTTTAACCTTAATAAGTCACTTTTTATAAAACATAATGAACGATGTAGAAGTAGTAGTGAACGATGATTACCTAACTTATCATCGAATAAAGTAGATATTGGATTCATAGAACTTATGTAAATTCCTCCAAAAATAGACATTGATTTTACAAATTAAGTACTTGAAACATAATATATTTTTGAGGATTCAATTTTTCATTCTTATTACGGGTAAGGAAATCTTCAAATGATGTAAGCACAATTAATGGATCTGAATCATTTCACACAATTACAGCTCTCAATTTTATTCACCACACTAAATCTATCAAGTAATTAATCTGTTATAACAAGTTCAAATAGAAAGTAATTAACACGCAATTCAATGTTATAAATAAAAAATATTTACAACATTCGACGGAATGCATTATTCTACAACGTAATAATTGAAAACTTTTTAAAAATAATATAACATTACGTTTCTATAGATCATTATTAATTGGTAGGTACCTAATTCATAATATACTGGTTTTCTTATCGTGTATTTTTATTTAATCTACTTTGTCTAACATTATCATCAATACTATACAACACGGACTGAAAGTTTGACGACTGTAGTTCGAAATGTATATTCAGCTAATAGTCAACATATTATAAAAACGTGTCCATTATATTTAACATTGTTTGTGTTTGTTACTTTACAATGCCAAAGTGTCCAAGTTCAAAATTACCATCACTTAGAAAATGGATTGAGCCGTATAAAAAATCAGGTGAGGTTTTTTAAACCTTAAATAATAATTAAGTTTTTTTCAGTAATGTAAATAAAGTAGTTTTTGTAGTAGAAAAAAAGTTTCAAATTAAACAGCACGTTAGATAATTTTTACACGAAAAATATTCGAAAATCCGACTTCTAAACAAACATTCGTTAATTAATAGTCAACTTCAAGTCAAAATCAATCAGTATTTTTCCAAAAACTTTGACTGCTTCTAACAATACCACTGCGTAAATTAAAAAATACAAATTTCAGGCCTTTTTTTGGAAAAATATACGCATCTGCCATATACCTGATGAAAGTACCCTATGGAAGAATTATGTAATCAAATGTAATACAGATGTTTAAAAAAAAAAATACGAGAGAGCATAGGAATTTCATTCAAACCTTTTTTGTATTGACGAAACTACTGATCCACTACGTAAATATGTGGCGAATTTTTTTGTTGAAAAATTAAATGTCGAAATCTTATATTTGTAACGGGGCAGGTCATAGACACTAGACATCAACAACGACAATGACAGAACAAACACACGATCACAAGAATACGAGCGAACAGAACGCGCCATTGACTGACAGAGATATCGTTCCGGATTTAAACACATGGTATAGTAGGTCGAAATACGAAGCGATGTACTAATGCGGCGAGGGATAGAAAGACGTACGAGTGCCAAATGTAACGGGACCAAACATCACTTCTCTAGTTCCATACCTTCAATTCAGAACCATCGACACGAATAGATTTGGATCAAAAGTGTTCGGATATTAAGGGACATGTTATATGCACATACTAAAACTTATTCGAGTTGTTCATCGTAGTAGTTATATACATATATATATATATATATATATATATATATATATATATATATATATCCTTACGGGTCGCCGACACTTATTTGAGTTGTCCGTTGTATTTCTCTCTCTCTCTCTTTCGGACCAGCAGACCAAACGATCAACTCATAAGGACAACACAGATTTCACCCACACCGGACGACCGCGCGGCATACATCAACGGCAACGTGACGAGGAAGCAACATCAAAGCATCTACCCACGGCGAAGTCCGCACCGAAAACACCACGACGTTGACCTGCACGCAGTTTGCAGTGTCGCGAAAAATCTCAACAAACATAATGTATTATTTGTCGAATACAGATATTGTAATGAAATATCTATATATTGCAGTAACTAAGAAATAAAATCAAATGTTTATCGCTATATCGGTTATTTGTTATTTATGGGCGGACCGTCGCATTTTTTAGCATCAAAAGTTCTTGAAAAAAAAAAAAACAAATAACAATACGATAGCAAAATTTTGTAAATGATTGTCTTAGAGTATCATGGCCAGATGGAGGTGACGACGAAAAAATTTTGTTAATGTTATCCGATGCAACCCCGTACATGATTAAGGCTGCCAACAATTTAAAACCATTTTATTCCAATCTTATTCACGTGGCTTGTGCTATAATAAGTTATTAATAAAAAACTGTGCCTATTACAACATAATACTCGTTTATATAAATACGATAATATTTATAACCGGGGCTTGCATTTGAAAATAATAATTCGTTTTACGTGATTTATTATCTAATCGTCGTACAATTCTTGCGCGTATCGTTTATCGTTTTATCTTTAAAAAACAATATCTGATGCGGGGAATACGGATAAGGAATATTGACAATTTTTGGATTGATTGCTAAGATAGAAATAATTTGCGTGGAATAAATTTGTTTCTACAAATTCAATATTATAACTTTTAAATAAATGGATTTTAAATTATTTCGTTTCGGATTATATGTTTTATGATAGTTAATTATTTTTTTACCTTTTTCCGTTTTAATTAAGTTAACGAATTTCAATCATATTTTTGCCATATATGTCGTCATATTCATAACGTTTGCAATCCCTGATTATAAGAAAATAATTATAGTTACTATGCGCTCACGTGGCGATGTTGTATATTTCAGTTTTATATGTTTATTATAATATTTAATATCATTATAAACGCAATAATACTACATGTCAAACCGATCGTAATATGTAATTTCCTTTCATCTCCACTATCAAATATTATTTGATGTAAATAATATATAATTAATAAATAAAATAATAATATCATGTAAGGTTTTCAATTCTTGCTAAAAATATTCTTATAAACTACCTATATCACTCACTACTACACGCCAACATAACGGATCATAAAATTATTTTTAGCATATTGACGGATTTTAAAATATTATTAATGTACAGTAGATAAGAATTAATTTCTTAATGTTTAAGCAGTTATGCCTTTATTTTCTTTTACAATTTTTTTTTAATAAAAACCTATATTCGTTTTATTTAGTATTTAAATATACAAGTATTTGAAGCGGTGTTGATGACTTAAAACGGAGTATTTATAACGAACGGAAAATTTTATATATTATTGTGTCTGCACGAGTAGTGATAACCGTAAATATTTGAAATTTCATCAGTTCATCCTAAGAGGTCAATTTTTAGTAAAATATGTAAATGCAGTATCGCCAAGCTGTAATGAAGGTATTGTATATTCTATGTACCTGCATCGGTCACCTTCAGTTTTGTATTCTTAACATTAATGTGTCAGATTTCGTTACAAATGAACACCGATGAGCCAAATTACTCAAACTACTAATTACTTAAACAAATGATTGATTTAAATCAGGGTGTGATATGGCATGTATATTGATGATTCGAAAAAAATTTATTTACAAGAAATGCACTTCCAAACGCTCAGAAAACGTAGTTATGAAAATTTCTCAAAATAATGAATATTTCATACTAAAAAAACATAATAATTACTACAATTGAAAGTAAAACGTGAACAAAGTTTACCAACTTTTCTTAACGAATAATCAACAATAATTAATTTCCACAGTCTTTGAATTTTATTTAACAAAATATATTTTTTGATACGTTATATCTATATTTGTACTCGAGTAATACTAAGTTTAAACCGTAAGATCCAACATAATATATTTCGACACAACGAACTTTCGCAAAAGAACGAAAGATAATCTAATTTTCCCACTATCTTTAATAAATTAATTCGCTGTTTGCATTAACTATAAAAACCTAAACATGTTTATGGTCTTAGAGTTTGTTTACATTAAAAAAAAAAAAAAAACTGAAATATTTTATTCAAAAGTATATCTTTTGACCAACTGCAAAACAGGACAGCCGAATGAGAACATGTAAATAAAAATTATAATTCGTTCGTTGTAGCATTTTAAATTTTTGATACATAGACGGGTAACCACATTTCTTGCAAAATATATTATGATTGTACCAGCTAGTACCAATAGAAATGCTAATTCAATCTTCTAATTACACTGGAAATATTATAACTAGAGCTAGAACTTAAATAGCTTTTCACAAAAAAAAAAAAAAAATGCTTTTATGCCCTTAAAATTCTAAATAATACACTAAGATATTTTTTTATTCCTAATTATTTTGGTATAAATGATATTTGATAAATTATAAAATAACTTTTAAAAGACTGTAATAGGGTTTTACAGACAGAACTGATCATTTCGGACTTTTTTTTAATCTGAAAAAAACAATTGTTTTCATACAATTTAAAATTATTTTTAATAATTTAATACGACAATCTACTTTATAGTTTGTGAAATTAGAAATTTGTAAAAATATAAAAATCTTAAAATACAATTTCAAATTTAAATTTTGCATTCTAAAACTCCAAAAATACTCGAAAAAAAGACCATAAAATTTAAAACGATCAAAAAATGCAAAATAAAGTTTATTTTTCTGAAACAAAAATACTTGAAACGTATTATTTTATAAAACGAGCATCACTAGCTTCACAAAATAATGCAAAGTGTATCAAAATCACAGCCTCAATCATAACACATACAATATACGACCTAACGATCCGAAAAATTATGTGCGACGAGAAACCATGAAAAATACGACTTTGAAAAGGTTATCCGCGAAACAGTTGTATTAACGTATTAAGTAGGTAGTTTATAGTTCCCACTATAACATTGAAAGAACTATGCGAGTATGTCAGTTACATAGGTAATTGTATTATAATATATATGTATAATATGACTTAAATCTGTTAAGCCGTTATGATTTTTACAATATAATATAATTGTAATAATGATTCGATGACTAAGAGGCCAAAAGTTATACATCACAAACGCCAATTTGTACAGTACCCAGAGCAGTTTTAATATTTTAAATGATTCTTATTCGAATAATTTGTCTTGTAGTTTTTTGTCTGTCAGTTGTTACAGCTGATTTATTTATAAAATATTCTAAAAATTACATAAATTACTACTTTTAGGTCTTAAAAATATTTTCAACGTAATTATAATGCATTTTTAAATTTAAACGGGACTTGTTATAAATGTCAGTTATAATATATTTTTACGGTAAACACACAATGTTTCTATGAACGTGTTAAAAATTGTTTGTTGATTCAATAGAAATTCAAATTAATTGATTGAGTATTGTTTTAGAGTTTTAGATAAAAGTAACAAGTACAGTCTTGTTTTATTGTGTCCGCTTAATATTTAGATCACGATAAAATATTTATCATAAGTTTCATTAATAAAGGATTTGCTATGTGCACTAAAAAACCTATCATGCGCTAAAAACACAAAATTAAAGTATCAAGAAAACATGTTTTAATTATGATATTGTTTGATCATTTTTACAAACGAAGGATACGACCAAAATTAACTCAATGGACTTATAAAACAATTTTAAGAAAAATTGAACGCACAACTTTTGGCCTCTTAGCTACTGTGTTATATTACAATGTATATCATGCTTATTATAGTTAGAACTAGGGCTCGGAATTATATGCATTTGCGTATTTTTATTTATTTGTTAAAAAAAATACTAGATAAGACACAAATTTGAATCCGAGTCTGAGTGAATAGACGAAATTTAACTTAGCATACTATTTGGAACATTTTTTTTTTTTTTTTGTTATAATGCATATTTTAACTATTTTCAAACATATAATGCATATATTGAAAACATGTTAATATTAATATTATTATATAAATAAAGATATAACAAACTTATTTTTAACCAATTATCTACCCGTTGTTCTGTTGGCTAATTGGCTACACTCAATTGATAATCGTTGATCTATATATAACGATATAAGATTTACTGTAAAACATTTATAGAATGGCTGTAATTGGTTATGTGAAATATCTAATATTATGTGCTGTGTCATTATAACAGAGTGACGGTTGCATTATACACACGTAACATGGTTAAAGCAGCAAAACTTTTACAAGCATTTTAGTCTAAAATGAAACACATAACTCGTCTTGCTCGTAGACTACATAGGAAATCAGAAAAAAATCACTCTATTTTTTCAAAAGTAAATGAACAAACGCAAAAAAAATATTTTTTAAATCACCTGTGCGTGTTGAATTGTTTTAGTAATAATACAATAATTTGATAAATTGTGCACACATTTAAACTAAACTCGTTTCAAAAAATTCTTAGTAAAACGAATATTTTACTTCTCATATTCTGTATATTTCAATGGCAATAAGTGCATAAATGCGTGCATATTTCATACGTTTTTTAGTGTATATAATTCCGGGCCCTAGTTGTAACTACTATAAATTCAGTGTTGAGCAAAGATAATTAAAAAGATAATTTTTTTTACGATTTCGTAGTGATTTATATTTACACAAAAATCAACACAATACTTTTGTGTGCGCGCTCCATATCTCTGCCTGTACATAAAATCATAAAACATAACAATAATATTTTTACGGTTTATCCATGTAAACTTTTAGAAAATCCATAAAAATTGCATTATTCTGATGCATGCATATTTTGTGTTTTGCAACTATCATTTTGTTTTTATCTAGTGGTTCTCATCTTTTTATTTCCTATTTAATTAATTATATTAAAATATATATATATATATATATATTATATTTGACATTTATCTATCTCGATGATTTGGCTAAGATGACGCGATTATTTATCTGAGATGTGCCAATCTCATATATACATTTTTTAAATTTATCTTATTATGCTCAACACTGATTATAATGTACATTAGTTTCACACTCGTATGTCATAATTCTATAGATAGACACGTCGTAATGCCGCCGTCCGTGAATTAATATTTTACGATTTTTATTACTGAAGTTTGCGGTAAAACCTTTTCTATGTTTGTATCGCGTGAACATAATAGTAGAATACACACGAAAATACTACCTATTATATACACCAATAAACTCGCGTTCATATTATATATTTTTCTTTGACTGTTTCGTTGTAAATAATAATAATAATATCTCGTCGTGAGTAAACCGATTTTACACACTAAAACGACAACATCGCTGCAGCCGGCGGAGAGAATTCAAAGCATTATTACACCGCTTATATGAAGTATTGTGTTCGAGCCGCACACAATATAAATTGCGATGCGTTTCGTTCCAAACTTTTTTTTTTCATCTATTTATTTTTTGTACCGAGCCAAGTTTAACTACCTAACCGCAATCAACCGAGTCTGTATACCGTACGGATACGTGTGAAAGTTTAGAGGACAATTTCTATTTCACCGTGTTTTTTTAATGATGATAAGGGCTCGAATTTATAATATGTATAATGTAAATACATATTTTTACTGTGACTAAATACATTGATTTGAGTAAGTGATAAATTCGTTTCAAACGAACACGATTTATAATTAAAAGAGCCATACTTGATATTACATATTTTTCTTCATAATTTGCTATACTCTGCAATAATTTCAAATTAAATTAGTTAACTTACACTAGTTCATGTTAAAATAGTTTATACTTAAATTGTTTATTCACTTTAGTTTACCAGATTTAATACCGATATTATTAAACCCGAAAAAGTTCAATGGACAACGGTAAATGGCAAAATTAAAACAGTATTACAAAAGAAATCCGGTCTAGCCGAAAATGAAAACTATTAAAAATATTTGCATGGGTCTTTCCACTGATAGAGTTTTGGAGAATTTAGAATATTTTCTTTCGGATATAGTATATATATATATATATATATATCCAAATCCCAGTTATAAGCATCTAAAGTTTAGATGAGCGAGTATTGAATGGTACCCCACAAAATATTGCCCACTACTCCTAAAGTTAAAATACTTATGACTAGTAAAAAAATACAATTTTTTTTCATAAATGTTATTTTGAAATGACGTCGAATCGTGTGAAAAAAAAATACTTTCAAAGAAGTCGAAAGTTTTCGAAATAATTAATGTAGACACTTGTCGGATCGCCCCGTTTATAGGCATTGTAATTTCAATAAATAAATCATATTATATGAGCATAATTACGCCATATTTTGAGTTTTTTAGCACATATTTGTGTGCATATTTTGGTAGTCTAAATTAAATTGTTTTCGATATAAACACATATATTATAGCCGAGATCTAATATTATTACCTATCGTACAGTGTGAAAAAAAAAATAAAAATAAAGAAATCAACTCGTATACGTAGTCCATATTTTCAATAAAACTAACATCTAAATATAACAATATATAATCAATACGGAAGTAGCGATTAAAAAATACTTGGCACATGAATATTAATCATAGTCTCATAGGCTAATAGTATAATTTATATTGCACTCACGCTACCGCATACCTACCTACTATGACATACGCGCGACGACAAAGTTTGCTTTTAAAATTAAATTATTGAATTACGTCGAAATTGTCGACTTGAGTGCACTGAAATTGTGTTTGACAACACATAACACAGCTGGTGTACCTACTCTGCGCAAAGGATGATAATAATAATAATAATAATTGTTAACCGCCACGACTGAAAAGCATTTAACATCGTGTCTGGCAAAGTCTCGACATTCTGCCTGTAGATATTATTATTTAGATAAACTAGGGCTGGCGAAATTTTCAGTATTTTGGATTACCGGGATACCGTGATTCAGTAATTAACGTCGTTACCGAAAATACCGCATAATATATACATTTATTGTTTATTTTGTTTTTATGCAATCGTATTATCCGTCGTCATCTGTCATCCAATGTCTAGAACTGCAGTGTGCAAGACTAGAACGTTATTTTATTATTATAAAATCTCCCTTCCCTATCACCCCATATTACAAAATATTTTGTAACTTTTTAAACGATAATGAATAAACATACAAACATAGTTTTTAAAATACATGTTACATTTTCTGGGTTGAAAACACTTCTAAATTTACCAAAAATATGCCGATTACCGAGATCCGGTATTTTCGGTATTTCCCGAGGCATGGTCTTTCGGCAATTGCCGTATATCAGGTAATACCGTTGGTACCGGTTACCGGTATCAAAATTTGAAATACCGCCAGCCCTAACTGATAAACGCGTAGTACGCGTATTTATGAACTAATAGGTAACAATAAAGACACATATTTATTATATTTTATTGACATTTATATATTTTAAATTATCGATATAATCCTTGTTGTTTATATTATAATCTTCAATCATTGAGGTGTCTTAATTTTTTTTTTTTTTTGCTCGACATAACAATACTATAATATTATGTTATAATATTATTATGTTATTTGGTCCCCTCACATAAAATATCAAATTTTCTGCTTGGATAATATACAAAATCGTTTCTTACGTTTTTTAACTTTCAAATGTAGTATTATTATTCTAGAGCCACGTCCTTCTTACCAGTTATCATTAAATTTGTTTCATATTATTAGTTTATCAAAATGAATAAAAATAAATTACTTAAAATTTTTATTTAAACGTTTAAGTGGGTACATTAATTGTCCAGAATTATTATGTTATCACAATTTTAATGGCCCTCGGTATAGAACTATAGGTCTATTGCTATTTTTTATGTACTATCACAAAGAAAAAATTATGCATTAGCTTCACCTATCAATAAAACGATGTTATTAGCAAACAAAACAAAAATTTAACTTTACTTCCTTAGAATATTTTAGAAATTATGTGAATATAATTATTTATATTTAATGTATGTATAATCACCTTATTAAATATTATTATTATTATTAATAATATTATTTGTGTTTCTGTACTATTATATATATATATATATTGTATTTGGATCTTATGATCAGTTAGTTTTAAAATTTTAAAATAATTAAATTATGATAATTGCGTAGTAAAAATGAAATTTTTAATAACAAATCGTAACCGAATTTTTAAACGATTTTATATAATATGCTTAATAATTCAATTAGTTAAATATATGATAGTTAATACCTCGTCCATTAATAAAATTGTTCATATATTGCGACGCAGAATAATCCAGTGCTTCCAATTTCAATTTAATCAACGGTGTATTTATGATTTTGGTGCCCCAGGGCGGAAGTTATTTTGCCATTCTCAAGGCTTTGGACAGTAGTAATTTTACCACTCTCATACTATGTATTATATATAAATTCAAAACCTCCCTGGAGTCCATGATAATAATAATATGTTGACCTATGGCCTAGGTATATTAATATTAGTATAATATATCGAACGTTAACCGATGTAATAACAGTAACGATAATAATAAGTCGAGAGCGCCCGTGTTTCAGCCCTTAAACAATGATTACATATTATTATCGTTATAAAAACAAAACGAAAAATGATTATCAAACGAATAAGATCTAAATAAAATAAAAAAGTGTAATACCCGATTTGGATAAGATCCGAAATTCAATATAGTTGATACGGATAGAAGTTATAGGTGAAGGAAAATAAGACGACACAATTACAAAATATCGTATCGCTATAATATATATATATATTTTTTAGAAATAAATCGTTTCCTTTAATAAAAAAAAAAAAATCGCTTACAACCGAGTAGACAACGAGAATTGCTCCAATAAGAAGTCCGGTATATACGGTAATTTGCGTTGCTTAAATGAGGGCTTGATAATCACATGTGGCCTTCGAGTAAAATTTAAAATTAGTATTAAAATAAAAACCTTGACGTATAAAAACCACGGACTAATACGGTAAAATGGATTGGAAGCTGTGGATTAAAACGTTATTTATTTGTAAATATCTTGTTAAATTTTAACATACCCAACAGTTATGGGAACTCAAATGAACCAAAATATTTGATATAACCATATATTTTTTGTAAAATTATAATTATAATAATTATATATATATATTATAAATTCTCGTACATTTTTTTTTATAAAATAAGGTTTATTCAAATTGTGATAAGTGAACAATTTTTATTTATTTTTTGGCCCTTGACATCAAAAAGGTTGCCGATCCCTACGAAGAAAATATTATAATATTTAGAGTTGGACAATTTTTGGGAACCAAACACTTGGCAAGGATTTCTAGGAATGCTCAGGAATACCCGGGAATATCGAATAATATTCACCACTGTAATCAATTATTATTTAATAACCATATGGTATCTAAAATAGCGATGGCCGTCATTTAGTGAACCTTACAGTAAAGTGTGGAGGTACAATTTATGACCATTACCGATGACCATAATTGTAATTTATAAATAATTTTGTTCTGTAAGTTGTAATATATATTATGTAGTACTGAGCAAAGATAATTAAATGTTTATCTAGATAAAGATAAAGATAATTGAGTATAATTTTATCTAGATAAAGATGCCATCACATTAAAATAAAAATATAAAGATAAAAGATAATTGTAATTTATCTAGATAAATAAAAAGATAACTTTTTTTCTATTTAATAGTGATTTCTAATTACACAAAATGCATACAATACTTTTAATCTTAATATACCAATACAAAATTATCTATAAAATAAATAAATTGTCAATTATTAGAATAAGAACTTATTTATCTATATTTTTTAGTTAAGATGACGAGATTATTTATCTAAAATGGCACATTATATAAACATTTTTAAATTTATCTTGATAAGATAAAAGATAATTAATTTACATAAATTTATCTTGTTATGTTCAACATTGCACATATGTTTAATTATATATTATATATAACACGTATTATAAACAAAATTATACCTAAAAATTAGTCAAATATTGACTTAGTTTATTTTAAATTTATGTTTTTATCCCACAATTTACAAAAATAATGATTCTAAAACAAATAAACAAATCGTGAATGCAATACTTTCCAATACATATTAATATTATATAAATACATAATAATTGCATCATAAAAATTGTTTAAATTGAAAACAAACCGAAATCATAATGAACTGTGTCCGTTTGTAAACGTGTGAAAAGCCAAATATTTTTGACTCATTAAAATAATAACCGAATTGATTGTACTATTATTATATGTCTACTAAATAATAATAACTAGATACATAATATTACTGTACACACACTAACTGCGAATACACATCATGCGAAACATGATTAATAACAAAGTAAAAACTATATTAATAATTAACCGTCGGCAATAACTTATATATACGAGTATAGCTGGTACACGGTTTAATTCGCTGCTGTTAAGCTTAGGTTCATAAAAAATAGTGTTGGCTGGATTTTTGTTGACTTTTAAATACTTATCTCTGCTTCCACAACTCCCACGCTGAAAAAATTATAATTTCAATCCAAAATAGATGTATACTTAACGGATGTGTTTAATATTATCCCTCGTCGTCAATGTTTATTCTGGAAACTCATATTTTTCATAACGGCGAAGTCGTTATTGAAATTATTTCCGTTCAGACACAAAAACAATATAAATTAATTTGGTCTCCTCCGTCCACATTATAAATAGGATATTACTTTGGTTCGAAAATGGACTCGAATCAAATAATCATGTTTTGTACGTAACAGTACAAACAAGAATTCAGTTTGCGGGGAATTGTTTTTTTTCAAAATATTTATGTAATATTTTGTAGTATTAACTTAACAAATACTTAACTATCAATTAACAATATTAAAATACATGATAAATAAATGTATACATAAATGTAATTTATCTTTATCCACGATCTTAGAATTTGCACAACCGATCTATGACTTAAACACAGTTGGGAATCATTCCCTCCTCACTTTGTCACCTGGTATAGAAACATATCTCCTAACCACTACCCTGGTTTCACAACCTTAATCATTCCAGAAAAAAAAAACATAGTATCATTCTTCCGTCTCTGTTTTGGCCACATTCTACTTCCTTCTCATTTCTTTAAAATTTCATTAAACGATTTCCCTCTCTGCACACTATACGCAATGAACCTATAGTTTATGACATTACTCACCTAATATTCATCTGCCCCAATCCATTACCCCAACGTGACCATCTATTATCTCTTTTCAATTTCTTCAATATTCCTTTTTACACCAAAAATATCCTCTCAACCCATCAAAAAAATATCATACTTAAGGGGCTGCAGTCAATGAAAAAAAGTGCCTTTTTTTAGACCAAAAAGCTTGATAGCACTAAAAGAATTTGGATTGACCGATTTTAATTTTGAAAACGAATTATGATTGATTAACAAGTTTACTAGGTTTGAACAGAGGCTATTTTTAATATACCAAATATTGTTAGTGCCATAATTTGTTCATTTGTCTATAATGCTTGGTATTGATAGCGAATGGTTTCTAGGAAAAATTGACCGAAAACGACTTTAGATTAGACTCACACATGCTTATGTTCGTTTACTTTGCACATACTTACAAGTCACGTTTTAATATCATCATGTTAAATTATATATACTAATTTCCTTAAAATACGGCCGATTTCATCCCCTTAATATATTACCTTTCTTCAACCATAAAGGCTTTTTAATTTAATTTTGTAATTATCTTCTGTGTTTTTGTAAGATATTTTTTTCATTCTATATTATTCTCTTTATGCTTATCGCTTATCTAATTATTAAAACTAATTATATAATACAAAATTGAAAAAAAAATGCAACTTATAAAAATAACGTCAAGTGCCAAAGAATATAATAAAAATACAATATTGTTACAAAATGCCACGGACTCGAAATATCGTAATGTTATTGTCATAAATATTTTCATAAATATGTACGAAATAATAAAATATAATATTATCAACTGAGATATTATAACGTCTCACAATAAAAACCTATTCGGCTTTTATTTTGCAACATTTTAACATCTGTGTTGGTAGGTAGGTATATACGCGTGGCGATATTTATTAAACAATAATTTCTTTCCATGTTTTTGTCACAGTCAATCCGGTCATTACGATCGAAAAAATATTGTAGATACATAATATCATTTATTTCAGTTGTGTTTTATTTTATTTCGTTACGGCAGCAGTTCTCAACCTTTTTTCATTCGTGTACCCCTTGACTTCTCACCACTATTTTACGTACCCCAAATACGAATTCGAAATACAAATAATGAAAAATAATAATAATATTAATTTAAAGGAAAATTTGGAAATATTTATTTATTTTAATTAGCTTGAGCCACACAATGTATATAGAAATAATAATATCAACTTAACAATTTAATTTTAATGCAAACCTTGTTTGCTTGAACTTAATTTTTTGAAATCTGGCTCAACACATAATAAATAAAACCACAAATCTGAACTTACAGACAGTTTATTACGCTACTTATATTTTATGAACATATACGTATAAAAGGTCCTTTCCACTTTTTAACAAAAGATTCCAATTTGTCTGTTTGTGCACCTTCGCCGGAAGTCCGGTACGATCGAACGACGGGCATCGAATCATCGCGAAGTTCGATTTCGCTCCCTTACCTACCCTCATCGCTTTTGTAACGCGTCCCGTGTCTACAGCTGTCTATTAAAAAAAATAACTAATTATGTGACATCAGTACTCTTGTCAATTTGAAAGGAAAATAATGGACTGTCATGGATATCTTTTAGTATTGCCTTTTCAATATCATCAGAAATTTCTTTAATTTTACAATTGACTGTATCATTTGATAATAGGATAGCATTTATTTTATGGATATAGTTTTCTCCAAACATATTATAAGAAACTACGTCTTTAATGCTAATCAAAATTAAATTTTCGCCAATGGTATGATTTTTACCACTTCTAGCGATACGATAACTAATTTGAAAAGAAGCTTCGACACTATCTACGTCAGCATTACCCGTATTTAAAAATAAGTACGCATATTGTATTTATTTTTATTTTCTAGCAAACGTTTGGAAAAAGTGATATTTTCAATCATAACAAATGAAAAGCCTTGGAACAGATATTCTTCACTATATTTTCTTATCTTTTTCGACAGTGGAAATAGAAGTTTAGTATCACTAACCGTCATAATTTTTTCTTGAAATTTTCTTGGGCAAAATTAGTAATCGATGATGGCATGTCTTGAGTATTTCGAATAGGAACGGCTGATTCGGCAGTTTTCATTTTACTAATAATACCGGTTTTAAATCATTGATCCGTGATGTAATATTCGCGGACACTTCAAGCGATTGACTAATAGTTAAAATATATGTACATTTACCACGCACAAATATTATATAACAACTGAATATTTGACGATTATTGACCGTACATGTGTGGTTACCTTAAGTATTAAAATGTGCCACGTCAATATGCCAGCCTCGTTTCACAGTTGACCGCTTTGTCGTGAACAATCATTCGACACGATTACAGCGGTTTCACACACTCGCCTTCTCTCTCGTATCGAAATACAGTACAGTGAATCCAAATATATACGGAAAAGGCTCTAAACGGTTATTATCTGATTGCCTGCCAAATTCTTTATCACATTAAAAAATGTGGAAGTTTCCTATAGCGTCTCTGATTTATATAAAATAATTTACTGGAGACGCCGTAAAGGGCTGTCAAAATCAAGGGAGGTAACAATAATCGGAAAAAAACTGTTTTATCAGCAGTGTTATCGTAAAATCACACGAACCGTGTACATCCGTAAGTGACCAAAAATGGTAAGCTAAAAGATACTACACTGGGTAACGTTTTTTTTTTTTTTTTTCAAATGGACCGAAATGGTGACAGAATAATAAAGGAATAAAATACAGTTGAGTCTCGAGAACTTAAAAATCTCGACAACTCGAATTTTTTTCTTACCCCTCAAAGTGTTTATAAGTCGTGTTTGAGTTATATAACTCGATAAATACATAAGTCGAATTTATGTTTATATGATTCGAGTTATCGAGACTCCACTGTATAATGATTATAAAGGAAAAACATTTAACGGGGGGGGGGGGGGGTTGACGCACACTCTCTTGCACATCAAACGGGCGTCTTTGGACACAGCGCCGTAACAAATTCGACCATCAATAAAATATTCAAAAAAATTTCGTCGGATGGTAAGACATAATTATACATAGTACATAAAAAAGAATATATTTTATGTGGAGATAATTTTTTGATTTACTTTAAAAACGAATTTCAGCAGAAAAAAGAAAACAAGTAGAACTATATTATAGCACTCATTGCTTATTATTGGAAATCATTTTTCTAAATGTCGTTTTGTGACCTTTATCGTCGCATTCGATGTTAATAATGGTAGTATTGGTAACGGTTAAGTGGTATATTTAGTGCAAAACGGTTTTACATTTTTTGATTATAAAGTTGAAATATTTTCACATTTCCAATAAAGGTAAGCGTTATTTTATTGGTTCCTCTTTATTAGATTATGTCCAGTAACGAATCAAATTTAAATTTTCAAATACCTAGCTGTATATTTTATTTATTTTTAATTTCAATATGGAAAAATTAAATTGTATTTCTGAAACGCCATAGGTACGTTTATGTATTTGACATATTATAATAACGTCTCACAATCAATTATAATCAATAATTATCGAATAATGTACCAGCTGTATTACTCGACTTGGTCTGAGAAAAAATAAACAAATATAAAATATGGAACTCTAGTTGGTGTATTTCGATTTTAGTGTAGCTCAGTTCACGGACAAATCGGTGTCTGTGTATCTCGGTTTGTGAACTGTTTTGACTGAGATAGGCGATCTGGATATAGCACTGGGGTTAAATATGCCAACGAACTTAAAACCAATCTCTTAATGTTTCTGATATTTCTAAGAGCAGTCTCTAAAATGTTCGTAAAAACCAATAGTTTTTGAGTATATAATTTACAAACATACATTAATTTTTATATAAATATATGTATTGTAATCCAAACATAGATGGTTGGATGGTTTTTAGGTTTCTAAACATATGTTTAGAATACCTCATAACATCGTTGTATCCGTTCGTACACTAGTTAATAGTACATAGTTACGATTTTTGACATTAAAAGATAGGTTAAGGATGTAACAAATCAATTGGATTGTTATTCATTATTAAAAAAAAAAAAAGTTTGATTTATATAATACTGTAAAATAATTCAATAAATACGACCAAAGACAAATGACCATTATTTAATTATAAAGAATCTATACATAATCATAAATGTATAATTTAATAATATACAGTACAATCCTCTTAATGGGGACAAATCGGCAAAGTCCGGAACGAATGTATTCGTTTTAGGCGATTTAACTTCGTTTATTGGGGACAAAAGATCGGTTATGGGGGACACAGATAAAAAATATCAGGCTAGATATTGTAAATTTGTAACCTAACTTTATCCAAACTATAACTACCTATCTAATCTCTGTGGCTCTGTTATATTTTATACATGTACATATTATACATTAGCGTTACGTATTTTATTTCAAAATGTGAATTAAGTATGCATGCATTTTTTAAATAAAGTTATTACGTATATGTTCTTTAATGGTTTCGGTTTATTAGTTTTTTCTGATAATCGTGACCAATAAGTCGCCGCCCAATGTGTTCCAATCAAACGGATTCTACTGTACCTGTAAAATAATATACATAATTATTCAAGTCACCAAATTATTTATAAATTGTACGTTATAATATTATTATAGTTTATTGAATATCTACTCAAAACGTTTAGAAACCGGGAATTTAGCACGCTCGCAGAATAGGCTTTCCTAACTCATTTTCTCCCATTAACAGAGTTTTGACTTCAATTTGTCAATTTATAAAATAATATTGAAATTTTTCTTTCCTCTTGAACGACGATAAGTACATTTTTGTTATAATTCTTATTATATTATATATTATTATATAGTGTTCATTTGAAAAATGGTTTTATTATTATGATTTATAGTATTTAGTTTTGTTACACCGTTATTGTAATCTTGTAATTTACTTAATATTAAACAATATATACTAATAGATTTTAAATAGGTATTATAATAATTACAAGCCGAACCTAATGCCTTCAGGCACGTATTTAAATTTAATAAAAATAATATAAAAGTTTCTTTAATTTCTGTAACTATTGGCCACCCGACCTATGATAAACAATATTCAAAATCATACGATACTCATGAAGAAAAAAAATTAAAATCCTGCACGAACCACCCTAAAGCAATCTATATGGGTGAAAAACTGAAGCTAAATTTCTCGAGTCTTGAGAAATATGTGTGAAACATCAATTGGTGCCAATTGGTTCAGAATAGTTTCTGAGGTTACCGGATACGAACAAATCAAAAATATTTTTATACACAATGAATACATATTTTATTAAATTATATTTAAAATTAATTAAATTTGGAATTTAGATGATTCAAGCGCAGCGAAAGAACAATTATTTTAATTTTGCGCATAATCTACTTTTACATATTATCATCAATCTAAAATTGATTTGCGTTAATAGCACAAAATAAATACCGTTTCATCAATATTAGTTGTTTGCAAATTATTGTAATAATTTATATTTATAATTTTGATTTAAAACTAAAAACTCATTAAATCTTATGCATAGATAAATAGTCTTGAACTGTGTCAGATTAAATTAAGCCGGTGAATCTGTTTTTTTTTTTTTTTATAAATAAACTCGAAAAAAATAAACATTTTAATTTTAAAAATATATTTTTGAGTGGAATAGTATTTTTGTTGTCTGCGACTATACATTTATAAATAATAAATAATAACAGAATTTGCAGCACGAAAATTATTTTTTACTGAAAACTATATAAAGATTACAAAATGGAAACATAATTAATAGATGTCCGTTTAAAATTCAAAATGTTTATAATGGTAAAATAATTTTAGTAAAGATATTAGATACGGCAGTAAAAATAATTAACGTTTAGTTGAAATAAGGAAAAAATGATAAATTTACTTTAAATTCAAATGTTTTTCACAAGCTGTTGTATAACATTCATTATTTTAAAATATTATTTTCACACTTGATGAATACTAAAAGTTAATCTAGAACATATATTTTCATTGTTTATAATAATAATAATAATTGTGTCAGTAAAAATTAAATTAAATTAGACACTAAAAGTACGCGGTAATAATTAAAAACTATAATTACCTACTCTAGATAATTATTTATATATTATTAAATATTTGTTCATTCTATTCAACTGCATTCTTTAACGATGTTTAACGAAAGCATACAGCACATAACATTGTTGTATTCAAAACAGATGTACAAAATAATATTGACATTTTCCTCTCGGGCGATGATACGAGCTGGCACATAATTGTTCTAATTCTTTTTATCATATAATATAATATTATATATTATATATTGTTCATTTAACAAATGGTCTTATTATTATAATTTATTTTATTTAGTTTTGTTACGCCGTTATTGTAATGTTGTAATATAGTAGTAAATATTGTAATACAATAATATTAAGCAATGTATAATTATAGATGTATATAACTTTCCTTCAAAACTTATTCAAATATCGAATATGTATTATAATAATTACAAGCCGTACTTAGTACCCTCAGGCGCGTATTTATGTAAAATAAAAATAATATCAAAACGTCTTTTAATTCTGTAACCAATGGCCACTCAACATATATATTATAAACAAAAAGCATCCGATTTTCATTAGGAAAATACTAAATTCCTGTATGAGCCACCCTATAGCAACCTATATGGGTGTATTTTGTCATTCTATTTAATTGTACGCTTCAGCGATATTTAACGAAAATGTAGAGTGCATAATATATTGTTGTAATCAAAACAGATTATGTAGTGCCATTCGACGAAATAAAGCGAATTGTTGGCCACCACTGAAAAAGTATTTGATAATTATTTTAATAAAATTACACTCCCACTTGACTTGCATTGAACTAACTCTATAATTAATATTTTTTGCGTTAATAATGTAAAATATAGTATTATTGACAGTAAACCAAAAATTAGAAGATCTATGACAGATAAAATAATTTAAGTCGTATGTTGGGAGATTGTAATTTCAATTTAATTTTTCGCTTCATATTATTTCTATAAAAGATATTTACTTTTCACTCTATTTTATATCGATCATTAGGAGGGTGTCAATGATATGTTTTAATAAAATACAAATAGTATGCATCTGCGCATTGTGTGTAACATAATAAAATAATTCTTAAAAGTATTTCAAATAGATAATTCAATACCTGATTGTACAAGTATTTTAAGTATTTTAAAATTATTTTAATATAATTTACAATACGTATTTAAACAAATGCAAATACACTCATAAAATATTCAAGTATTTTTAAATACTTTACATTTATTTTACATTTTCCAACCTATTATGTTGGGCGATTGTAAACTCGTCCCGAATAAAAAAAGTTAAAAAAGTCTATAGTAAAGTCGACTTGGTTTTTTCCAGTAAAAATGATTCATGTGTAAACTCGGCCAGAATAAAAATAATAATATGCCTAAATCTTCTCATATCTAATTAGTAATTATATTATAATATTCTTGAGAATCGTTTAGCATTATCCAGAGGACACCATGAGGAGTCGATTACCATTATGCTCCAAAACTTATTTTATTTTCATTTTCATATTATTAAAAAGTATGAAAATTCGTTATTAAAGAATTAAATTACATAAATGTAAAATTGAAAGTGTAAAATGTAAGTCAAATTTATTTTTTAACATAGTTATTTATTTATTTACCCAGTAAATTATTTTTATTTTTATACTTTTAAACGTGATTTTCAATAATTATTTTATTTTTGTTCTAAAATTTAAAAACTGAAATTTTCATATTAGACTGTTAATTTTCATATAGGATTACATTTTTTTTTTTATTTTTAATTTGATTATTACAAAATATATATATCTGTCAATTTATGTTTATCGGTGAAAATTGAGGGCCTAGATTACAATCAATCTTTTTTATTACCTGCAATTTTCGGGTCGAGTTTACGACAAAAAGGTAAACGTGGGCCCAGTTTACATTTGCTCATTATGCTGACTTTTTTATTCGCAAGCCTGATTTTAGGTAAAAACAAAAAAAATTAACAATAAGAACTGTCTACCCAAGAAACTGGTTGGTTTTTTTTAATGTGGCGAAAACCTTCATGTCCTATGAACATCAGCTTTATCATTACATTATCATATTACTTGGTGTGTAAGCTTATTCTGCATGGAAAACTCGGCAATTCCTAAGAAGGTAGATGTTGTCCTTGTAGATGAATTATGTGGTGCTTGAGAGCAATTCCAGTATTCTCGGAAAATGCAAGTATAATATGCGAGAAAGCCCCTCCAAACATAAAGCACGAGGAGACATTGAGTGTAGAGAAAACCAAACAAATCAATTCAAGAAAAAAACTTTCTGAAGACAGCAATTATTAGTGTATCATAAGCATCTGAAGTGATAAGAATAAACCAATTGATAGAGTAAATAAAAAGGACATAGCTCAATATATAGATAATGGCTTTATGTGCAAGAAAACGGTCATGGCCTTAATATAATATTGTATATAACAAAAATGTGAACCTTGTTCTCAACTAATGATCCAAGGACTCCTAGGGAGTGGTTACCGGAGTTGGTTACTCGGGAATCCTGTAAACGGACACTTTGCACTATCTATTATTTGAGTTGCATACCGCGGACATTTTGTACGGTGAAAATAAATCGATAAAAATCGGCCGCGGACATTTTGTTCGGTATAAATAAACCGGGAAATATATTTTACAAAATAAGATAAAATTAAATTGCTCAAAACTTTAGTTTACGAATCGTGATCATAATCAGTATGTGAAATGAGTTTGGTGACAGTAGAATAAAACCCATACACTCTAAAATACAATATAAACCAAAACCAAACTACTAAACTAAATCCAAAAATGTTTAAATATAAATTATGAATATACAATTTTAAGAATAAATAAATCAAATATTCGTTGGAAGTGTTCAAAAGTGACTTGTACGTATATAGTTACTACAAACCTTTATGAACCGGAGAGTTATAAGTTATTTATCATATTATTTTCATAATATAATAACATCAGAATATTATTTTAAATACTTTTATATGTTTATGCTATGGTATATGTTATTTACAAAATGGACTGATCATAACCACGATTCGAGTGACACAATATTGAAGCTAAAAAACCTTGCACTAACTAATATTAAAAGCCGAGCTATTAATAGTAGAGAATTAACAAATCGAATTCTTCTGTCCGTAATTCATGAAAATAATGGTTAATATGCTTTTTAAACTGAAATTCAATTATGTATTAAATAATTTATTATATTTATACAAAATGATTATGATTTAAAACTACGCATTTTCATACAATACTTATTCTTATATATAAAAATTATAAGATAAATGCTTTTTTGAGATAATTATTATGTCTACTATATATTACCTATTAAAACTATTGGCGTACATATATCAATATAGATAATAATAGTATTGATAGTTTAATATACTATTATATGATTTATAAAATTATTATAGTTTGTATTACAGAAGACATACGTAATAAAATAGAAAATACTGTTTCTATACATAGGACTATTCGTCGAACATGTTGTAAAAATGTTCCTAAAAAACCGAGAAGCATACAATTTGCATTCCCCGAAAAATGAAAAACAACTATGGATGGCGAGTCAAAAGAATTTTTAATTTACGTTGGCGAAAGTAAAAATAGAATGTTGATATTTACAACTTCTCGAGCTTTAACTATATTATCATTAGCTTCAATATGGTTTATGGATGGAACTGGCTGAATTTGAAGACAACATAATATATGCGTTTATGCTTTTCTCCTAAATAAATTACAAACAACGTACAAAAAAATGCTTACAAATGTTATTTTAGCATCTATTCGGAACAGATCTCCAGTTAAAGCAGAAACTATAACTATTGATTTTGAAGTAGAAGTTATAAATGTTATTAATCTAGTTTTTAATCAAGTAAAAATTCAGGGCTGCTTTTTCCATCTGTGTCAGAATGTGTATGGCGACAAATACAAAATTTAGGATTATCCAAAATATATAAAGATAACAAACAAATTGCAAAACAATGTAAAATGGTAACATTTTTAGTGTTTTTACCAGTTAAAGAAATACCTAATGAAATAGTTAATATGTATTTAACTTTTACTCAAGAAATATCTCCATTAATATCTTATTTCGATTCAACATAAATTAGTGGAAACAATGGTACACCTGGATCCCCTCTTCAAATTTGGAATTTTAGATACTAAACGATTAATAATTCATATAAGACAAATGATTTTAGTGAAGGATGGAAGAGTTCATTCAATAAATTGGTTGAATCGACTAATCCAAGTTTCCGGAATGTTATGCGATCTTTGCATTTGGATGAATGTGCTAGTCACTTAAACAAAAATATAACAAAAAAAAAAACCAAAATACACAAAAAACAATTCACAAAGCCTGTACACAGCACGAAAATAAAATGATAACAAATATACAATTACATGAAATAATTCGCCATACTTTTAATTTTTAAATTTATACATTATGACTTATATTTGACAGTATATTTTATAAAAATTCACGAAACCTATACAGAGCATGAATCTATTATCATAATGATCCTTTTGTAATAACAAATTATGTGATATGTATACATTTTTTTCTATCTGAAATACTCTACAGACTGTCCGTCATATTGACTGTTGTTACTACCTAAAATAGTACAAACTCTCCGCGGTTTTAATTTTTTTAGGTGGCCGTACAAAGTGTTCTACAACACGGAAGTCCTCGTAAAAGTTCTTAACATTTTTTAAACTTAAAATTCCCGAAAACCTTAAAAATTTTAAAACTATTAATGAATATAAATGTCGATATGAATCGCACTGTACATATATCATAAATATTCTCTGACGTAAACTGGAGTACATCTGCAAATGCATTTTCGACATAATATCGTTATGATGAAACGTTGATTCTATAAATACTACTAATATGCAAGATTCGTATGCAAAATCTAAAACTCGGAGTAAAATTATGCGTTAAGTATTCTCGAACTTGGCTCTCCTCCCTCCATCTATAAAATGGCATATGGCATTTTTAAACAATAATATACATATTTATATGATATGATGTTATTATATATTTAGGTGGACAATTTAAACTTCATCTTATGACCATTGATCACTGAAAAAAAATCGAAATTATCCAGGCACCTATCGATTTTATTCCAAAACAGTCGCCGTGACTGTGTTGAACTATAATTGATATTTCATTAATTTTCAATTAATTCAAATATACAGAATATGATATATACTTTTCAATTTAGATGTATATTATAATCGTCTATGATTCTGCGTTTACATGTTAAAGTCATGTGTTTGAGGTCCATTGTATAATTGATTGAACTGTTTGTGAAGTATACATTTATACATGTTTACTGTTTGTTTTAAAAATATAATGTACCGATTTATACTGTGTTCGTGTTTATTTTCCTATTTAAATGCTTGATAATATATTATTTTTAAATATCATTAGTTTATTAGAGATCCATATTGTTATTACAATTTCTAATATTTTTTGATTCGTCCGAACTCAAAATAAAAATATCAAAATGGTCGTTTTTGAGTTTCTAAACAATATTAGCAAATCGATTAAGTCGATTTATATGTTATAAATATTTTAAAACTTATAAATTGTACATTTTCATTAAGTAGGTATTCAAATAGTGTTCGGCTTTTTAAGTCTGGTCAAGATAGATTACCTAACAGCGCGGTGTTTTGTGTGAGTGAGAACAAATAAGGTAAGACAGTGTGTTTATATATAATATTATATTTCATAATACATAATTCAATGTATGCGATAATAACGAAAGTTGTAAAACAAAAAAAAAAAAAAAAAATGATGCACAAGAAATCCATTATTGTTGTTTTTCAATTTTTTTAAATGTTATACATTTTGAAATTGTGTTAAAACTTACAATGTATATTTTTACAACATCGTGATTGTCGAATAGAAACTAAATAAATGCATTGAGTTTTTTTCGTGTAGTTGAAATATTTTTAGTCGTATGTTTATATATATATATATATATATATATATGCATTTAAAGACTTGGGAAAATATAAAATCATATTTGTTTCCTTATTTAACATAATAATGTAATGATAATTTGATAATTTTATATCGAAAGATATATTAAAAATGTAATTTTACAATATATTTACTGGGTCATAATAATATTATATATTATAGTACGCGTTTAAAAGAATAATAATACAGATTTAATCATTTTATATCATTTGTATGCTGAATATTTACTTACAATATATAATATATATATATATATATATATATATATATTTTTTTTTTTTTTCAGTGTCATTTAACCATATGACTAGGTGCAGAAATCACTACACGTCGAAAATAAAAGTATAAAAATATCAAAAAAAAAAATATTTAGTAACAGAAAATTGTTAGAAAAAATATTTTTTATTTTTTTATATTATTATTAATACGGTTTCGACATTAAAGTCATTAGTCGGGAAAAAAAAATTTACATTGCATTAATATAATATATAAATTCATCATAAAGATCATTATGTATGGAAGTAAAAGTAATAATAGTGATAGTTACATTAGTGGAGTATTTAAATTCGATTGTATAAATTGATTTTCTTGAGAGAAATACATTAATAGTTTAAAATTTAATTAGATATAATACGTATATTCTAGGTCCGTTGACTGTCGTAAGATTTCTCTCTCTTCGGCTAAACATAGACTTTCAAGGGGGGGAGGTGTTTTATAAATATTAGAGATATGTTGCACAATTCACTCATGGGTCTTCGTTATTTTTTCATTAGGTGTACGTGAGTGATGTTTATATGGCCGATTTTTATACGTGACCATATTATTGTTTGTTCTCGTCTTGTACAAGACGCAGGATACGAATTTGGAGCCAAAAGTGTGTAGATTTGGTGAAGTTTGTTATTGGATTCCTGGTTCCATAGTAGTTTGTGTGCTTAATCATCCAATTTCCAGGGTGCATCGGATTGTGTCCGTAAGATATGAGCGTTCTGTTTTGGGAGTATTATTATTAGAAGCTGCTTCTTTAACAAAACGAGTTGTCGACTTTTTCGTTTAACGATATGATTTTATGTGTGGAAAAAAAATTATATAAGTCACTTTTTTGGTTATTTTTATGATTAAATTCAGTCATTTAATCAATTTCTTAACTAGTTTAGCTTTGACCACTTCTAGTTCCTGGCCTATTCCTTATGGTATATTAATATTTACCGATATTAACAATTGATATAACCAAAAAAAGACTATAACATTTTGAGTTTTGGAGTGGTGAGCGGGTAAAAAATGTCTCGCTACACCTGAAAAATATTATGTTTTTGACGTCACTGTATATATTTTTGATAGTGAAACTTCCTCGAATGTAAACCACCCACTCAAAGATTAGATATAAGAGATACAATAGAATAATGTAAATTGTCCAGCCTTCAGTATACAGGTTTTACAAATTAAAAATTAATATTATAATAATAGTTAGCGAAATACCGGTAATCGTGTTTGAGCCGCTATGTTATTATCGCGTTTGCCGCAGCAGTTTTAAGCGAGGGCTGCCATTGCGATAAACTTCAGTCGCCTAATCTCTGATAGTAAATATCACAGTCTATTGTTGTACCTGGTATGGGCAAGGGGCGGGGGTGTTCTCGTTTTTAAAGTTTAAAGTTTATTTTATATTGTCGGCAGAGATAGTATAATAATAATATACAAACATTATTGGTATAATATAGTATTTCGTGCGAAGTTGTAAATCGTAACTACTGGCCGGATTAACTGTTGTTTGGTTATAACGGACGAAAATCTAGTGTTATATAATACCAACATACGGAATTCTGACACGATATTAGTAGACATTTAAAGTTTCCCAAAATATATAAAAATAAAATACAACATATAATTGAAAGTCATTTCGAAATTTCGATACTAAGGCTATTATTGTAAGACTACTATTATGTTGTTACAACAAGGACTGAATTCAACAAAAATAAAGATAAGTCTATAAATAGAGCACAATATTTTCCATAAATTTATGTAGGAATATATCTACACGAGATCCCTTAACATGTTGGCAATAAAACAAACAATTTCTGTGAATGATTAGTTAGTAAGTAAGTATAATATGTACGGGTATGTTTCCAATTTACAATGAATATATTATAATGCAATTAAAATTACAAGTGTGATATAACAGCGAGTATAATACTTGGTTAGGTTTAGGAGATAGAAAAGGAGTCAGAATTTGCAATAAACATACAGCGCCTAAGTGGTTCGTTTAAATCATAATTAGTGGAGGAGGTTGGTAAATTAAATGTGGTATATTGACGAGTGAAGAGAGAAGGGACATTATAGAAATTAGAAAAAAGTAAGTGTGGTGGGTATAGTCAATCTGCCCATTTAATAATTTAGAAAGAAATTTAAAGTTGGCAGTACGCCTACGATCTGCCAGTGAATCAAGTTTGAGACGCTCGAGTAAATAATTATGTGACGGACATTCAATCCCGAGTACAAGACTGGCATATTTTAAACATTTATTTTGTACTCGCTCAAGCATTATTGCGTTACGAAAAGTTTAACCAGATGACAGAGCCGTATTCGAAAATAGGCCTAACGAGCGAACAGTACAGTGCCTTAAGGGGAGATGCTAATTTAAACTTTGTTTTTATGTGTTTAATAAAACCTAAGGTTTTAAACGGCTTACAACAGGCACGCTCAATATTTTAATTTTGACTAAGTGTAGGACAGAGAACAAAACCGAGATCAGAGACAGATTTATCAAGCGATTTCAAAGTTGTCCCATTAACTGCATATTTAAAATTAATTCAGGATTTAAGACGTGTAAAAGTCATTTAGTGGCAATTAACAATATTGAAATCCAACCCAAGCATGCTGGCCCATGCAACAATTTTATATAGTTCATCTTGTAGGACAGGGCAGTCGTTTAGAGAGCCGATACGGTAGAATAGTTTTACATTATCTGTAAACGCTAGGAGCCCTGCATGCTTTAATGTACAGTTAATACCATTTAAAAATATAGGAAACAGGAGAGGAGAGAGGTGACCCACCTTAAGGAAGATTATTCCTGAGAGTTAAAAAAAAAATAACTACATTATGAGACAAACTAAACAAAAGACGTGAGAGTTACTTAAATATAAATAGTAATTACATTACGCCAATTAACTAATATGGATATAAAAATGTATAAAATAGTTATACAACGATTGGAGTTTTAATCGTTGGGTGAGTTTAATTCCACCAAATGGTCGTGGTTCAAGAGCCAAACAATTTTAACATCAATAATGCAATGCCATCTCGATCCTTTAGTAACTGAGCAGTTCTATGTATAATAATATTATTGAACTGTGTAACTATTAAATATATTATAGAATTTAATATTGTAATGTACATACACAGTCGTCATCGGTTTATCGTAGAGTTATTTTGCCCGACACAAAACGCACGTCGTTTTATAATGTGGTCGATGTTTGTGACAGCAGTTCTATGATAATGATGATTACGTTATTTTCAATAATAATATTATTATCGTGTATTGTTGTGATTGCGGGATGTGCGGGAATGTCAAATGCGTATCGTATCGATTCCATCCACTCTGCAGGACGCAACATAAGTACTTCAAAAAAGAAACATCGAGCACGCGGTTTTCAAAAAAGTAATTATAATACAGTGGCAGTTCTGTCATTACGTTTTTGTGGAGGCGACAGTTTTCACTTTAATACTTTATTCGGTCCTGCGCACACACAGTACCTTCTACCTATCGCACAGAAAATAGAACAATAAAATTGATTTCATCGAGTAATCGTAATTAATAATATGAATACGTAATGAACATAATACAAACGATAATAGCTTGTTTAGCGTTAACGTGCAATGAAACAAAGATTAACACAAGGACTTGAACACGTGAACAATATGATCTAAGCAAATACCAATAAGTCGTACACGCTGAACTCCTAAACTCGTGTGTTTTGTTCCCGAAGAACGATTCGTCAGCCACGGAGCCTGCGACGTTTGTCAACGGAGGCAACGGTTGTGTGCAACCTCCACAGAGAATCGCGCGCTATTCGTGCGCTCGTGACGTGTCGATAACGGCGGTGACGGTTGCCTCCTGAGAAAGCAGAAAGCCGCCGCCTACGCGGGACGTATATGGGCAGCCGTGCTTGGTGTATCGCACTGTTTGGCATTTGTATATTATTATTACTATAAACTATATTAATATTTATATTCGCCTGTTGCGCGCGGTCTCTTACCGCGGTCTTGTTTAAAGACCGAAACCGGGCACGGTACAACCCCGTAGTCCTCCGATACATAATTTAAATATATATTTTATTTATTTCTCTTTTGTAATACCGTCTATATTTGAAAATACGAACAAACAACATTTTATAATTTAAATAACGATAATCATTTATTTTCTCTTGTTATCGAGGGAGGAAAAGCCTCCCTTGCCTCCCCGGGAAAACCGCCACTGTTATAATATTAATATTATCATGATGCACTCAACTGTTTTGATGCAAAACACCGTCGAAAACGGCTAAACAAATTACTAATGACAGGCGTAGTCTTCACATCACTTGTATTTAGCCAGCCCTATCTCCCTCCTCCCACAAAAGGAAATTTGAAATTTTCTCTGGTTTACTCGTGGTTGTAATATTATGGCCTATTGACTATTTTTTTTTTATATAATATTTTAAATTTTGATTATTTTTATTTGAATTTTAAAATATAATATATGTTTATAATATACTGTTAATAAACAGTAAATTGTTTTATGAAAAATTGAAATCAATTTATGACAACCAAGATGAAAAATAAAACATAGAATATTTTTTCAAATAATACAAAAAGTTTCATTTTCATTATTTACCTGATTTGAAATATGCATTTTGTCAAACGTCTGGGCATTTAACCAAATGTCTTGTTGGAGAGTAAAATCGCATAAAAATTAAATTATTTGACCATTTGCCTAGGCGTTTAATAAAATACCTAATTTTACTATATGCTTACAGCATTGCAAACATTTTGTATATAGTACACTGTTCAATCGCCATCGAAAAATTATGTTTACCTGGAAGTAAACATAATGCAAATCGAATATTAAAATTTAAAATCAAGGCTGGGATTTCGAAGCACTTTGCATCGTTTTTCGAATATAGTCAAGCAATGCTCGTTTTATAGCATATACGTTTCATGTAGAATAAGAACGAGAAGTTTTTATTTTGTATTTCTTTACATATCTTGACAGTTTTAAATTTAGAGGTCATTTTTTTCATTTTTTAAGAAATTTTTGGAGTTTTTGAGTTTGAAATTGTATTTTAAGATTTTTACATATTAGTTATATACATTTAACAAACTATAAATTATGTTCTCATATTAAATTATTAAAAATGTATTTTAAACTGTATGGAAATATTTTTTTATTTTTCAGACTAAATAAGTCCATAATGATCATTTATGTCTGTAAAACTCATTTACAATTCTTTAAAAGTTATTTAATAATTTATCAATCACCATTTATCAAAATTATTGATAATAAAAAAACTTTTGAGTGCATTATTTAGAATTTTAGGCATAAAATAATTTGTTTTAGGGAATTGTTTGGTTTTTTTAGAGCATTTAAGTCCCAGACCTAATTATAATATTATTAACTAAGTTGCTTATTGCGTCCATGAATCCTTTGTTTGCATTAATATAACAAATTTTTATTTCTCGGTAAATTGCGTTAACGCATTGGTTTAATATAAATTTGTTGGACAATAGTTATAACCAGGGCTTGTAGCATTTGCATATTTTTTTGTAGTTTATGAAAAGATAGCAGAGTAAGCAATAAATCCATTTCAGACAAAAATGAACTCAATACCAAAAGTTTTTAGTGCATATTTTTGCATATTCTAGAGGTTTTGCTATTTTTTCGACTATTTTACTATTTATTGCTAATTAATGTAAAAATCAAAAACTCAGTCCTGCAAAAATACATATTTCGGCCACTCATTAGTGATCGACAGTTTTGGGACGTTATAAAACTCATGTCGATTGAAAAAAATATTCCTAAAATATCCCAATGCAAGACAATATTGTAATTATCGTATCTTTTATCTTAATGTTGTTTCTGTTATCGACTTCAACCATATTTGCTTATATACCCAATAATTATAAACTGTTCCGATCTACAACGACGTAATCGATTAGTTTACGTCGACTTTTGATTGCGCTCGTATGTACGTTTTTATTCGTATAGTGAATTTGTGAATTCACAATTGTATTTTTCATTAAAACATATTTTTTATACCATGCCAAAAGATAAATTATCACTAGCCCGACGGTTAAGAAACTATGTACAAGAATTCGGTTCAGATACGTTTTTACACGATTCATCTATTCTTTTCTACAAATACTGTGAAATTAAAGTAAATTGTGGAAAAAAATTCAATGTAACACAACATCTTAAAACTGACAAACATACAAAAGCAATTAAACGTAAACAAGAAGAATCAGTAAAATCACAACAGAAATTTTTAACACATTCAAATAAGAAATCATGTTTCAATAAAGATTTGTGTCAGGCCTTATTATCCGCTAACATACCTCTAAATAAACTTTCAAATAACCGATTTCGCAGTTTTTTAAGTACTTACACGGGTAAAGAAATTCCAATGGAATCTACATTAAGACAAGGATATGTCGATGATATATATATTGAAACAATGGAAAAAATTAAATCAGAAATTTCTAACAAGAATTTATGGCTTAGCATTGACGAAACTTCAGACATAGAAGGACGTTTCATTGCAAATATTATAGTGGACATTTTGGAAGTAGATCAACCGGGAAAAATATTTTTAATAAATTCGGAAGAACTGGAAAAAACCAATTATTCAACGATAAGCAAACTGTTTGATGATTCTATTCAGTTAATGGGTATTGAACGTGATAGAGTGTTACTATTTTTAACTGATGCTGCGCCGTACATGATAAAATCGGCTACAGCACTTAGAGCCCTGTATACTAAAATGATTCATGTGACATGTGCTGCCCATGGCCTCCATAGGGTGGCAGAAGAAGTTAGAGGACATTTCAAATCAGTTGATAAAGTCATAGCCACTGTTAAAAAAACGTTTAGAAAAGCTTTAAACTGCATACAACTTTTTAAATCTGAAGCTCCCGAAATAAGTCTTCCTCCAGAACCTATCATTACCCGATGGGGTACATGGATAACGGCCTCTAATTATTACTGTGATAATTTATATATAATTCGTTCTGTTTTTGAAAAACTTGACAACGATGATGCAGTCAACATCAAAAAGACAAAAAAATACATCAATAAAAACTGTATAGATATAGATCTAATTTTTATCAAATCAAATTTTTCAACTCTGACTACATCTTTAAAAAAACTACAAGAACAGGATTTGTTATTATTTGACTCAATTCAAATAATAAATTATGTAGAAAAATCATTCGAAACACTACGTGGTCAAATTGGGTTAAAAATACAGTCAAAACTAAAAAATGTTTTAGAAAAAAAAAATGGTCTAACGCTTTTAAAAAATATTTCTCGCATGTTATCGGGTACTGGAGACATTGAAGGATTAAACGGATTTCCAGAAGACATTTCTAGTCGTGATATTCCTTACTTCAAGTACGCTCCCATCACATCGGTCGATGTAGAGCGCTCATTTTCCGTGTACAAAACATTATTAAGCAATAACAAAAGATCTTTCAGGTTTGAAAATATTCTGAAATACATAATAATACAGTACAATTATGAAGGTACAAACTGTAAGTTACTTTTTAATGATTTATTGATTTGAAATATATATATTTTACAGATTGACAAAATTCGACACATACAAATTAATGAAAACAGGAAAGAGTTTTTAGTCATTATTTGTAGAAAATTATAACTGTAAAATTATATAAAAATTTTTCTTTAAATTTTAATAACTATAAATTCATAAATGTCTAAATAAAAATTTTAAATAAATAATTTTTAAAGCATATTTTCATATTTTTAGTGCATATTATAGCGCATATTTTACATTTTTTCGGTGCATATAATAGCACATATTTCATGATTTTTTAGTGCTATAAGTCTCGAGCCCTGGTTATAACAATAACGATTTGGCGCTTACCTTGTCTGCGCTAGTTGATGAAGTTTGAGTTGTGTGCGTAAGTCTTGCTTCTAAACTTCCACCTAATACGGCGTACCAACTTGACCCGATTTCGCCTTGTCTGTACACTGAAATGAGAAAAATAAAAGTATTTATGAGATAAAATGGCACTAGACAGAAAAACATAAAAAAAACTTCGCAGAGCAAAGACGTGCGTGCTAACGACACGACGATTATTGCTATCATTTATTATCCAGTTTTTGTAATCGAGAAAAGATGACGGAAAACAGGTTTTTATTAAATACCTATAGTATTATAATAATATGATATTATAATATCTATTAATTTAACTGTGTTTTGAGCAAATATTAGGTATAATGTTCGGCTGCGGTGTCGCAACTTACTTTTGGCCGGCTCCAATGCAAGACATAACTATGGGCCTCAATTTTTAAGATTTTTTTTCAAAGCAATATTATAATATTTCAATAAATGTTGCCTATCGTCATTGATAAGTGTATCATATTTGTAACCCTCTACTCCGTCCGCACACATCAGTGGACGAGATATTATAAAGCAAATAATATGATAACATGTTAGTTTTTCTACAATATAACATCACAATATAAATTATCAACATGCATTTATATAATAAATTATCTATCCCGCCTGACGTTGACCGATCCAATGATTAAGTTAAAATTAACTTCAAATAATTTACATACATGCAACTAAGTACTTAGGTATGCGATCCAACTGTGTCAGATCGCAGACAATATGCAAGCAGTATATTATCAGGTAGACAATAATGCACTTGCCATGGATCGATGACCCCGGGAGATACATAAAATAAGTGAAATCAGAATTAGAAACATGAAAAAAATTTAACAATGAAAAGCATCACGGTGGTGGCCCGTGTCAACATTTTATTTTTTATGATTTTTTTTTTTTATAAAAAAAATGTACAATACATATTTTTCTATTAATTTTAATAGTAATAAAATATATAACCAATGGCAACTCTATATATAAACAGACATTTTAACAGATTTTTTTCACAATTTTTCAATATACACAAAATGTTCATCCCCTTCAAGAATTATTTTCGCGATAAAAAATAGCCAATGTTTTTTCCAAGATTCCATTTATCTCTATACCAAAATGTATTGAAATTAGCTCAGCGGTTTAGTAATGCATAAAAAAAAATATAGACAAACGTTCATTTATAACAGGGACGACAAAACGGTCGATTGCGGACAATTTCAGCAACAATTGCTTCATTTCGAATTAGTCATGTTTTAGTTAAGAATAAAAAATCATTTCAAACCGGTGAAATAATAAAACAAGATTTTTTAGAAGGCGCAGATGCTTTATTTGCAAACTTTAAAAATAAATAAGAAATTTTATCAGCTATAAACGATTTACAGTTATCTCGTAAAATTGTGACTAAAAGATTTGAATCTATAGGACAAAATTTAGTTGAAATATTAAAACAAGACATCAATGAATGTGTTTATTGTTCACTTCAATTCGATGAATCAACAAACATAACAGATAACTTTAGATTTGCAGTTACATAATTATTTTGGATCTAAATATTTGTCCGAAACAGCATTTTCTCACATGAAAATGATAAAAATAGAATATCGAGCTACACTCTCTGATAACCATTTAGAGCAGTGTCTTCGATTAGCAGTCAGCAACTATTCTCTAGATTACGACCAATTGGTCAACGACATGCAATACCATATTTTAACAATGTCCAGATCAACAAAATAATATGTTAATTAGGCTTAAGTAATTAGATTTTATAAATTATTATTTATTATTATGATATTACTTTTAGTAAATACTTTATAATACTTATTGTATGCTTATATAGACTTTATGCAAGTATGTTTCTTAATAATTATAGTTATTCAATAATAAAAAAAAAATTTTTACATTTGAAGTTGAGCCCACATTTAAAAACAAAACGCTGAACAGAAATTGGAATGTATACCTTGCGTCCCCTATTGTTGAAAAAATAATATTTTAAATATGGATGCACAAACAGTGTAGTTATAGTAATATTATAACACTAATGTAACTCTGAAAATCGACAATACATAAGTGACTTGTTCGTGTGGATATCAAATTACAAAAAAAAATTCTTTTGATACAAAAAATAAATATCGACGTATGATTAACCATAGATTCGATGTGGTAATAATTTATAATAATTTGAACCTCCTCGGAAGCGCAGAAAGACTATAACAAACGTTAGAAGAAAATAAAATCGACTGGGGCGAGTGAAACGTTTTACGTCGAAATAATCACCACCGCGTTTATAAATAATATATATATATATATATATGAAGAACGTACACAATATTATAACTCGAGGAGAGGATATTTTCAATACCTACACATGCACATATCCAGCGAAAATACAGAGGAGATGACGTGGAAATCCTTTGAAATAGCGAGTGGCGTATTATTATTATTATTATTGTTGTGGCATATGTTGTACATGTATAAATGGCACAAAGTACCTATGTAATTGTCATGCGTATATAATTTATTACACGGCAACACGTCCAGACGCACTTTACTCGCGCGGAGAGTGCTTTGCACACAGAAAATAGAGGTCAGCGTGTACGACGTCTGTTGACGTTTCGAGATATTTGAAAACGATCCTTGCGTCATACCACGTCATTATATCGTAGTGATATTTATCGGCGTTTAAAACGACTTATGGCCATGCACTAATGTTATCTATAAATAAGCATTGAGTTCTTCTTTGAATCTCGTGTGTTTGCTTAAATTTCAAAACGTTTCGTTTCCTCGTACACTTGGGGAGTTTATTTTCACCGCGTGTCCATACACGTCATGGAATCGGCGCTGTGCAATATCTAGATAATTTTTTTTTTTTATATTTTTATTTTATCTAAACAAAAAAAAAAAACTTGTAACTGATTATCTGTAGACAATTAGATAACTGTTTTGTCGATTTCACTTTATTTTTATGATTTTTCGTTTATTTTTTTTATTTATTTATACGCCTCAACTACTACGGTTATTGGCGTTTCAACAAATAAAAATTACAAATACAATAAATAATGCATGGATACTATTTTACACGTTGGTACATTTTTTATTTTTAATGCTATACAAAATAATGTAGAAGAAAGAAAAAAAAGATATAACTAAGTGTTAACAATATATTTTCTAGAACAAGTTCGTCTCTTTGAGAACATTTTATCATTTTATTACGATGAATTGTGCCTATAATTAATTAAACAACAAAATGAAACGTCTAGATAATTTAAAATGTTCATATAATATTAATTGGTATTATTCTTTTTTTTCTTATTCTAATATATTAATTTAATCTATATTATAATAAATAATTTAAAATATAAATTTATTAGTATGTATTATAATTTAATTTCTAAAGTTTTTAAAAACCTTAAAACTAGGTATATAAATTTCTGTTTTTTTTATCTAGATAAAAACGAGATTATCTTAGCTTTTATATAGATAAATTATTTTTCATTTTATCTGCTATCATATCTAGATGCATTTTCAACGCATTATCAGTTGTATTATCTTGATAATTTTTAAGTTATCTGTACAAAACACTTAGTATTTATTTTGATTATTTCTTCTTCGCTGCGTTGTCACTAATATCGTCGCAAGTGGTTTTGTTACTCGAAACGTATTACATAGTAGACGTTTCGTGATGAATTCATCAAGTGATAGTCTCGTTTCCGTTTGGATTGATTGTTTATTTCTAAAAAGGGGACATATTAAATATTTCAGGCGCAGCGGAAATTCAGAAATTTCGACACGCTTCGGGTGTACACTTTACTGCGTCTAATTTCCAATCACTTGCAACATGTGCCGTTTGAAATATTTGGAACACATTTACTACACTGGAACGTATTTGGCACGAAGGAAAAAAAATACCATCGTAAAATCAATAACTCCTTCTATTTGCTCGAAACCAATATTGTAATAGCTTATACCCCCGATTTATTTAACGAAATGGTTTTAGGTTCAATTTCATTTTTACCATAACAATAACACTTAAAAGGCACGTTACGTGTTTTTATATCGATATAGCTTTGCAGTACACCTACTAGAGAATTTGGAGTAAACAGTTTTTTTTAATTAAAAAAACAACCTACACGTATAATAATAACGTTATGTATATAAATATATATATATATATATATTGTTTCCACGAGGAACCAAGCTAGATACATTTTTTTATTATCTACAACGCATAGAGAAAATATTGTTAAGGTTTTTTAAATAAAGATTTCACGAGTACGACTGAAAATGAAGTTAATAATATTATTAGACAAAACACCACAATATATTAAGAAAACGAGATTTTATTTATTTTAATAATTATTTGCTTTATTGCGATTTATAGATTTTTGAAAGCACACAAAAATATAAAACCGTCTGACAAACTTGTTGATAAAACTATTGTAGGATACTTAATGTCTAACGTTGTTTGATTTTTTGTCAGGTAAAACTGTTTTTAAATAATGAAATAATTATGACGATATGTAATATAAAATTGTTTTAATTTATTTAGAATAAAATCTTCTTCAGTATGTTTTAAAATTAACATTTATAACGCTAGTGAGAAAATCCTCGGTCGACTGTGGTTTATATAGCTAAAGAAAGTAATTTATTCAAAACTATCTAATAATATAAATATTAAAAACAATTGTTTTCATATTACAATTATAAAGAAATAAAATTTACATACAAACAACAAACTTAATTACCCTTGAATTAATTCCACAAATACGCTTTTTTGATTTTAAGAAGCAAACAGTCGAATATTGTGGTCTGACAGTGGTCTGTTTTCTTTTGTTTCGGAAGAACCTTCTCGGAGAAGATAAAAAAAAATATCAAAATTTAGTACATCGTCTTTTGATTATCATAGTGATTTTTGATACTTAACTGTTTAACATTAATAGAACAAAATATTTATTATATACAGGGTGCATTTTTTGGTACGCTCACCCCGATATTATGTTTAAATTATTTAAACATAATAAACTATTTTCAAATAATTAGATTTTTCAGGACATTAAAAGTGTATCCTGGGATACTAATAATATTTTTTGTTAGTTATTGAGTACTTAGATGTCTTAATATAAATTGTGAATCAGATGATTTTTTATAAAAATGTTGACGTATTATAATCAGAATTTGAACGAAAAGTTTCAGAGTTATAATTTTATTTTAAATACTTTTTGAAAAAAAAAGAGATCAGTAATATTATAATATAAGTATGCAATATAAAGCATTTGTTAATAATTACTATTTAGTCAAAATATATACTTAGACAATTTTTCAATATTACAATACTATTATAGATTAATATTGCACATAATAATTTTCAAAATTAAAGTAAATAGTATTCATTTATTAGTACTACTATCGTTAGTGTTATTTTAAAATAAAATAACTCGGACATTTTTCGTTAAAAGAAAAAAAAATTGAAAAAACAAAAATTTCTTAGATCTACAATTAGCTCAATTAAAACAAATAAATATCCAATGTTTGATTTAAAATGCTCATAAAAAATTAGTCTGACTTTCCAGAATTTTTTTTTTAGAAAGGTAGAAAAACTTATAGAATTGTTACTTATTGAATTAAATTTTTAAATTTTAGAATTCAATAGACAAATTTTTATGAATTTCCTCATAAAAAAACTGCAAAATTTCATAGTTTTTACGTATTTTTTTGAAATTTCAATTTTAGATGCTAATAATAAACTATTAGACTATTAGAAACTTATGCACAACTTTTTTTTTTAATTTTCACTTACAGCACGCTATAAAGAACAATGTACTGCAATTTTACGTTTTTTGACAGACTGAAAAAAATTTATCCAAAACAAAAATTAAAAAAAAAAAAAAAATGAAAGTAACTCGAAAAAATATTATTCGTATAAATAGCTTAAAAAAGTCAAAATATTTTAAAAATTTTATGGTGTATAGAAAATGCTTGTATAAACATTCGATGAAAATTGCATGTATTTACGGTCATTATTTCTTTTGTTACATTAAAAATAATAATAAATATTATCAAAACTTTACTTTGCGAAAAAATTTCAATGTTATCTTAATTTTTTTTTTTTTTTTGTTTTTTCCAGCGAGTTTAAAAACTATTCGGAATTTTTAATTTCTAATCCCCCAAAACAATTAACTAGATTTACTTTTCTATCAGAAAAGATGCTTATGAAGAAAATCGAAGTACTTTTACTGAACTAAAACGTAATGACAGATACCAAAAAAAACACACAACATTTTAAAATCAATATATTCATCGCACCGCCCAGAATCTAAAATAGAGTGAGCATTGAGCATTCATAAAAAAACTACGCTGCATATAAAAATATATCAAAACAACTGTTTTTAACATTTTGAGAGTTCTTGGGTAAGTTTCAGAAATTAATATTTTTTGAATATAATAAAATATCATGGTTCCTAACTTAATAAATTACTTAAATTTTTACTTAATAGCTGCCATCACAAATCGGATATACCGTCATTTCGTTATAAATAATTTAACACGACAATTAATCGCAATAATTTACTGAAACTTACTGGAAAATTCGAATTTGATCCCAAAATATTTGATTGCTTAATATTTAAATATGAATTGGATCCACGTAGTCATTAGATACAACTTTAATTGGGTTCCAGTCACAAAATATAGTAGCCTTTGAATTAAAAGATGCAGATTTTTTTCGGATTAAAGTAGATGGCGAAAATTTCGACAAAAACGATCAAAGGAATATTATAAAAGTTCAAATATTTATATAACTGACTTTTCCAAGTGTCTTTTTAGTTTACCTTTTTTTGATGCGAAAGTTGGTGTTTGATTGTTCTATTTATGATTAAATGACCGTGAAAAAAATCAAGCTATAAAAATGCAAATATGAACTAAAAAAAAATCAAACAAATTAAATATTAATGTAAATGTTAATATTTTATTCACCAGAGTAACAATAAACTAAGTTTTGGGAGATTTTCCAATCAACCTACACATGATGTCTTCCAAATACTGAGTAATAGTAATAGGCTTGACTAACCCAACTCAAGTTTTTCCAAATAAATGGTACTGAACCAAACTCATGTGTTCGATAAAATACATCAAGATGTAACTTATGTCGTTGTTAAAATTTGATTTGGGATCAAACTGTTAGGTTATCTCAACTTACAACTGTATAGAATTGAAATATTGAAAAATAAATAGCGACAATAATAAAAATTAATCTTTAATGACATTTAAAATAATAATCATAAAACAATTAAACCTAAATTACATAATATAATATAATAATAAAAACAATTAAGTCGACTTACATTACGTTAATATTACACTTAAGACTTGAACTTTCAAATGTATTTTGTACGCTATAACAATGACAGTATTATTATCTTCTATTTATGTATTGTTATTTTAATTAATACATAATACTAATCTTTAATCTTAGCTGCTCAATCTTGCTACATTTTCATCAATGAAGATTATTACACAAAATATAATTCTGGATTGTGTAGTGATATTAATAGTTATTACAATATAATATCAAATAATATATAGAATTTGTAGCTTAAAATATTCTGTTTTTATGGAAAAAAAAAATAATATTTTTGTTCAAACGAAAGTTGAGCTTATCGCACATTCTAAACGCGTAATCGTTTGTATGCTGAAAAAATTATGGTATGTCAATTCACAAATGGATACTATAACATAAAAACTGAACTACGACGAAAACAAACCAAGAGCCTTTTTATGAATATTCATTGCCATTCATGCAAAATATAAAATAATAATGTTATATTATATGTATGTTAACTATAATTGGTTTTAATATTAATACTGTGAACTCAAAGTAAAAAATTATGTAACAAATTCAAAGCAAAAACTTTATATTTTATATTATATAATATTAGACACTACATGATTTCATTTGCAACATTCATTTGTAGTCATCTGCAGCTGTAATTTTTAATTTTTATTTCCACAACTGGTTGTAGTATATAGAATAATATTACAAAAAGCCAATAAATATCAAGTAATGAAAAAAGTTTAGACTGGAAAAAAATTGCTACCCAAATAACATAAATGTATTATCTGATTATAAAATTCTGATTAATCTAGATAAATGTTTAATTATCTTTAATCAATACTGTATGTGACGAGAATTTGACACTGAAACCCGGGCGGTCACCCATCTGGGAACTAGTGACACCGATTGACGCTTGACCTCAGAACACGTATTGTGACAGAGGCCAACCATCGCGCCACATATTTTATTATTGTTATTATTTTAAAACCATTGGCCGGCGCGACGTATAGGCAATTTCGGTACATTGGAGTATAGGTGTCCATCCCATGTTGTCAATAAACAAATTTAATAGATATTGACTTAAAAAATATCAACGACTGACAATTCTTATTAGTGTATCGAATTTATTTTTGTCACCAATGGGGGCCATGACGCGTTTGTTATAATAATATGTACATTTTCAGATTATGTCTGTATCGTTCGTATTAAAGTGAAGGATATTGTATTATCATAACATTCGTGCTGAGTTATTATTTTTTTTTTTTACCACGAGACACTCCTTGTGTTAAATCATATCACATTTGGTATAATTACATCATGTTATATTCTCGTGAGAGTCGACCCCGATCCATAGAGTAGTTTTATTAAAAATATAATACGAGTACAACAATACGAATAATAGCGTGCACAGCTGCCGCGCAATAATAAACTACAGTAAACTCTTGTTAACCTATTTTATAGAAAGCGTTTTATTCGTTTGAAACAAAGAACGGATACGTACAATATAAAAAAAAAAAAAAAAAACCATAGGTGTATTATACATTTTCTTGTTACCTTATAAATATTTACCGAACGATGTTTATCTGCCACACTATCCTTAACATGTTTTATTATAATTTTCGGCAGCCAATCGATAGGAAATGTTTAAAAAATAAAAGTATTGCTTAATATATATTAATGCCGTCTCGTCGTGTAGGACTTGTACACAACTATAAATAACGTTCGCTTTGTATATTATATTTAAATTCGGGATATGTAAACATAATATATTATTCAAAAGAAAATGTTTTTTAATAATACGTTTTAAATACCTGCCCATACCCCTGTAGACAATATTATATTTAAAAACTCTGAACAGTTAATAATAAAATGTATTGTAATATTATACGTTCACATAATTCACTGGGTCTTTTGTGGTTTTACCTCATTTCAACGAATTGTTACGCCAAGCTCTCCGCACCAAAAACTCCCAAAGTAGTTCTTTTTTTCTTTTTTTTTTTATTTTTGGTTTGAAGAGTGTAATGAGCGTCACCGGCTCAGCTTGACTCGGCTAACGAGTGCAAAACACTCAAAAGACGAGAAATTGTAAAACACTAGTACATTAAGATCACCCAGACTATTGTTTTCAATAATATACCTCGTTTATACTACTTATTCTTATCGGACTTGATGCCACTTGAGATTTAAAACCTCAAAAACACTATGAATTGCACGTCGCCGCATCCAGAGGGGCTTAAAATTTGGACTAACGATTTATTTCACTTCTTTCTAAATGCCGTATAATTTACACATATAAAACAAAACACGACGATTCGAGGATTGAAAAGAATTGAGATTTTAGTGTAATATTCAACATTGTTGCAGAGTAATCTAAAGTATATGATCGACATCCAGTTTCGAACAAAACAGTATGACATATTATCGTAAAAGAAAAAAATATTCTTTCATTTACGGTGAAAAGCAGTGTCTGAATAAATAATTTATTTATGCTTAAAATTGTGGCTGTAGATAGCACATAATATTATACTATGTATACACTAACTCTAAAGCCGTGGTTAAAACCAAAATAACACAATATGTCAATACGAGTTTTCACAATAATTATAGATATTATGTGTGCAAAATAAATGTTTTAAATTCGTTACTACGTTTTATCACGCAAATTAATAAGACCTTTAACTACTACGGTAAGAGTAATGCATTTTGTCAGTGGCGTCATTTAAGGGCAAGGTGGGCGTTTTTCCCCATCTGATCGTAAAACTAATTGTTGGTCACATAATATGATTATAATTTTTCTATTTTTGAGAAATTTAATTTCATGTAAGCAGTAGAAAACTTTTGTCGCGATATTAATTGTATATTTATAGTTGTTTATCTCAAATATACAGATGCAGATACTATAATCTAGAAATTCTAAAACCAAAATTAAACATTTGTAACTTAATTATCGACGGGCGTTATATTTTACTCGCTCTTTACCGATTAATTAATTAATTTGATGATTATAATTCAATTTGAAATCATACTTCCATAGGATCTTTATATTAAAAATAATGTACTTTACCATAGTGACACTTTTAGAGTTCGAAATTATGCGAATTATAGTCTACGTAACTTATAAATTAACAAAAAGTAGAGCATTGTAATCATTTTATTTCGTTAAATTTAAAACTATACGAAGGCCGAAATCCTGTTGTAACATTAGGGTCTACTAAAAAAATTTATAATTGTATCATATGAATAGCGAATAAGTGATAATAAAATAAAATTCTGGTTTAAAATGAGGGCAGACCACAACGGGTGATCAGTCGTCCGTATAAAAATGTAAACATGTAGACTATACTCCATTCGATTTGACATCACAAAGTGACAAAAGACTATTGTATCATGTCGATAAAATATTGTAATAAAATTAGTGTGAGGATATAGAAATATTATTAAGTATGCAAATAGAAAATTCCGTAAGATTCGTTATTTAGTTATAATATAGCTGGTATTGTGCATTATGAATTCACATGATTACTTAGATAAAAAAAAAAAAAATTGATTTAATAAACACGTATCATTATTGTAAATATGCTGACTTGAATTATATGTGTTGTATGATTATAATTTTTATCGAAATTGACAAGATGTATTTAAGGTTTTTAATAAAATTTTATTTAACTGAACTTCTCTTGACATCGTATTAATATGTATTTCATAAAGACAAATACGAACGAATGAAAATCTCTGAAAATTGTTTTCCATTTTCCTATGACTTATTAGTTATAATTTGTTTGACCTTGTTTTTGTACCATTCGTCTATGAGTTCCTTCGCACAATGTTTTTTTTTTAATTTTTGATAAGTACCATAGTGACAATAATCTCTCAAATTAAATATATATATATATATTTTTTTTTTTTTTGAGTGAAAGATATTTAAAATAGAGTACTCTATATATGAACTATTTATATCAAAAATAAATGCATTATTATATTTTTTATTTACATAAAAAATGATTATCAAATATGTTACACTAATTGTCCCGTCTGGCGTTGCCCGAGCAAGAATAACCTTTAGTAATTTACACGCAACTAAGCTAGACTAGATAGGCAATCCAACTGCATCGCGGATCGCAGAAAATAATGCAATCAGTATATTATCAGGTAGACAATCCACCTGAGCTGCGGTGGATTGAAGACCCTACAAGGGGCGTAAGTAAGTGAAATCAGAATATTAGACACATGCGAAACATATTATGACAAAAATTTGTTTGTAAAATTATGTATATGTTATATTCCTACTAGTTATAATAGTTATAAAATATGTAACCATTGACAACCCTATAAATAAACAGAGATTACATATATATATATATATATATATATGAATTTCATCAAAAATATCACTTCAGTTTACCCAGAACTTTTAGCGTACAATATGTACGTAGGATAGGATGTTATATATGTCAGAAACCTTCGTGGGAGTGTACTCAACAACTTCCAAAAGTTTCATGGCGATCGAATGAATAGTGTAGGAGTGCATAAAGGATATACAGATGAATATTCATAAAATATATATAAATGTATTAACTTTAATTAATGGCAATTTTACTTTGTCCTTAAAAAATGACAATGTATATTCAACTGGCATATGACACAATTTGAGATATAATTTATTATTTCGAGTCCGTAAACGCGACGATTTGTTGCATATGTTTACCGCATCTGCCCGATTAACCAATAGTAATTATATATTTCATATGCAAAATAAAATATTAATCTCTATAATTTATTTTTACTATTATTATTATAATCTATAAGTTGTAACCAACGGCAAACGTTAACGAACAAAAATAATTTTCGATTTCCATCGTGAATTTCAAAATCCTCGTGTGAGAACCTCCTTAAAATGCGAATTTCGGAAAATCCTTTCTTAGTGCACGGTGAAATTATGATATCAATCTACCATCAAAATTTCAAATCGGTAGCTCTAATAGGTTCGGCTCTCCGTTGATTATAAATCCAGCCACTCGGGGTATTTCAGGATAAATCTTTCCAATATATTTTAATAGTCATTATTTTTCGAGGCGGAGACGAATCCAATAAATCAAAAATCATCATAATCGGTCCAGCCACCGTTCTTAAGTTATAAATGGTGTAACTAACCCGACTTTATTTTATATTTATGGATATGTCTTCTATTGCTCTACGTACATGCATCAAATATGATGAAAATGTACAAGGAAAGTTTATTTGGTTACGCTTTTTAATTACCCGATTTCAACTTACTTTTAGTAAAACAATTAATTTGTTAAATAAACAATAATATTTTTCGACAAACAGAAATAAATTGAAAATAAAATGTGCACAAAGTTTTTTTACAAACAATAATGTTAATGCTTGTTTCTTGATCCGCCAAAACACGTTTTATGTATTAAAAACAAATTAATATTGAAATATCGTTTTTATATATATACATAATATATACCATAGCCACTGTAAGTACTCAAATTTGTTTTCTTTACTGTTATTTATAACTTTATAAATGCAGGGATTTGCACCCAAATCTACCCGAATCCGTAACCACATCTAAAACACTTAAGAAATCGAACATTTGAAACGTATTTTACATGATCTAAATTATATTTTACCCAAAACACCCGAATTAAATAAAATACGAATAATTTTTCACAAATTTGATTAATAATTTCGATAAATGATAATCATTAATATGATTGATTACATTAAATAATTATTATTCATTGCATATATAGTAACATATTATGCATAAATATGCTTGATATTTTGGTCGGGAGTGACAGGTTATGTTATTTTGATAATATCCGGTGTTTTAACACCCGAATAAATGAATCGGGTGAAATTCCCGGTTAATAATCGATTACATTGGTTTTTGATCAGAACGTGATTAAAATTAGTCATCAAACAATAATATCCGTTGATTGATCATAATTTCATTTTTAATCAAATCGTAAAATGAGTTGTGACAATCTTTACTTCTAAGGCTTGCATTGTTTTACGCAGTCTGTTATATTCAATTAGTTACATTAAAATATATTATATACCATCTAAGATACACAATATGGATATGCTTTTAAATAATGTCGAACACACCTGCGACTATTTAGCTCTAAAAAAATATGTTTATGAACAAGATTCGGATTTTATAGCATTTGCTAATTATTTTGTGATACAGATAAAAATAGCAGAGTGACCTTTACATTTGCCTATACACCGGGGCGATTCCAAATAGGAAATTTAATTTTGCTATTTTTTGCATTAATATACGATGCTTCATTTTGTATTTTTCATAAATATATAATATACAAATAGTATTTATTTATGTGAATCTATAATAAAAATTCCTACATTACAAACGATGTTTTCATTCAAGGTATAACATATTATATAAAGGTACACATAGTTTTTTTTTTAAATTGTTAACAGAAAAAGGTCATTTTAGTATTTTTATAAATGTATTAATTTATAAGATTATAAATATAAATATTGAGTAATTAAAATTAACATAAAATTAACTGATGTTTTTAAGACATGTTTCAGTACTTTTTTGTACTATAAAATTCAAATTATGTTTATAAAAAATGAGATATACCGTAATTCGGTATAAAACAAAAAGAGGAAAAATATAGATAAACATTCAACAATTGATATTGAGTGTATCTCTTCATTGAAGTCGCATACTAAAAACGATTTCCTCCGAGACGGTCTGTCTTCTTATGTTACTAAATATATTATAATTTATTATATATATATATATATATATATATATATTGCTATTAAAGTATTTAATTTAATTTTTAGTGATACGGTAGGTCGCACTTGATTTTATCGAAAACATTACGTTTTATGATGTCATTGTGTGTATACAATTTAATAATATACATATAAAGTTTTAAGTAGGAGTTATCCTGCATGGTTTAATTTTGATGTATTTTAATTGTTATATGAAAAACATACGAGAAGCATTTTAGTTAATTTTCAAGATTATTGACCAAGTGAACGTTTTTAACGACATTTATATGAAAATACAAACCAATTTTGAAAAGTATTTTAGTTCAAAAATAATCAAAATATTTTTGCTATTTTAAAATATCTAGAAAATTATAAACATTTGATTAAAATTTCACGTATTTACGCTTGTTTAAACAAAACCGAATTAGTCGAATTGCTTGCATAACAATTACACTTTTCCATATATTTTTTTTATCCAGTCTTTTTGAGAATTTTTTACTTTTGATTTTAAGGCACTCCAACTAGATCCAATTCTCTGTAAGAAACAACTCTCAAAACTCAAATAGTCCTATCAATGTGTTAAAAATCTAAGAATTTTATCTACTAGAAATGTTTTTTTCAGACAAAAAAAAAAAATAACACTTTTCATCATGAAATCAATGCAACAATCACTTCGCTCAGAATCCAATAAAAGCTATTTTATAAATTATATTTTTTTCTTATCAAAAATAATAAAAATAAAATCAAAGAACAGACTAAAGGTAAACAAAAATTTATCATTACAATAAAAAACATAAATGATTGTCTCATATCTTACGATTTTTAGGATACCGATTTAATTTTTGTATAGTGGTACTCGTGTATAACATAACATTATTCCGAATTTTCGTATTGGATATAAAAATACTACTACTAATACAAAATGAACACTTTGAATATTAAAACAATCATTGTGATTCAAAAAAAATCTGCAAACTTGAAAAAAAAAATAATTGAGTAAAGCAACATGTTCAACCACACGGAAAGGAATGTTGTCAAGTGAGTTTCAGAGTTTCGAGATAAAAGTTATTTATTTTTTTTTTTCGCTAAAAATAATTTAAACTGTTTCGCGTTCTTATTTTTTTTGGCAATTATTAATTCTTATTAAACTTTATACTATCTGCGTTCCTCCCGAAATTATTCACTACATATTTAATTAAAAACAAACAGATTACTTCGACGGAGTAAAAAAACAAAAACCAAAAAAAAATTAATGAATAATTAAACAAAAAATAGACATCGGTAAATCTATGAACGCGGCGCGGAAAATACTCCTCGCGCCGATCGATACACATTTGTTAAAACGCGCACACCGTTTCGAATCTTTCGCTCGGTCCCTCCCCCCCCCCCCCCCCCCCCGACCGGACTACAGGAAATATTTCATCGGCGCACGTCGTTATATTACGTATGTCACAATGCGATGTGTGCGATTCGTATCATTACAACGCGTTCTGTGCGGCCGACTAATAACAGTCGTCGCCACCGCGGAAACGCAGGCACGCCGTAAATCAATATTATTATCAGGTACCGCTGACGAGTGGTGCAGTATCGGATTGCAGCGAACACGGCACACGTATTATCATCTGGCCGCGTGCCGTGACGTTGCCGTGCGGCGGTGCACAGGTGGGGTCGGGGGGCAGTTGTCCGAAAAATGATAAGGATCCGGTCCGAAAGACGGCGGCATTCAATCTGTTGCCAACGTTAAATTTTCAAAAATTATACTATAAGATTATTTTTTTTTTTTATTTGTGTAGTGACACTGTTCAACCAAATGATTATCACTATATCATACATAATTAGATACTTATTATATATATATTTTTTTAAATCTATCGCTGAGTATTTATTCTACTATCATAAAAAAAGTTAATTAATTATTAAAATCCATTTTTGTTATACACGACAACAATATGTACGACAGACTTTTATAGTTAAAAACTTAATAGCCAATAGATCGAAATACTGAAATCGTAAACTACAAAATACGCGTCAATTACATACCTAACTTTCATCAATAGGAATATAATAATAATAATCTATATTAGAACGTTTCGATTACAATTGTCGGTAGTACTTTTTCGATTTTCGGGCAACTGCCAGTCACCGGCACAGGTGAGACGTCCACAGTCGCTGCGAGTGGCGGCGAGGTCGTACTGCGTTAAGCCTCGATTACATTGAGCGATTTCACACGCTTGTCGCCGGCGAATTAACTCGCTGCGATTAAAGTCGCTCAATGTAATCGGTCTAGTCGCTTACTCGCCGCGTGTTGAATACTCGCTGCTCGCTCGCGATTAAAGTTGACGGCCGGGCTACTTTAGTCGCAAGTCGCTGGCGTTTTTACACTTCAGCGAGTAAA